>JAOTNS010002589.1:1785000-2022500 GCA_028476615.1 Culter alburnus
ACTACAGAAGCATGGTGCATTTTATTATTTTATGTTCAGAATGTTTGAGAATAGTGCTGTTTGGAGCGTGAAAACATGTTCGGGTCATATTTCATCCCACAGTATCATTTTTGTCTTATTGTGACATTATTTTCTAGAAAATTCAGGCACATTTCATCCCAAATTCACATTATTTTAATGTGTCTGAAAAAAAAAAATAAATAATAAAAAATTAAATAAATATATATATATATATATAATATATAATATATATATAATGTATAAATATATTATATGTGGATTATATTTTATGTATTATCATTATTATTATTGTTATTATTATTTACAATAATACAATTTGTTTGTGGATAATTAATTGCCATATTTATGATATAATGTCACAATGCAATATATATTGCATTTTTAAAAAACATATAATATAATATAATATAATATAATATATAATAAATATAATAAATATATATATATAATATAAATAATATAATATTACCGTTATGCATAAATAACATTTATATGTAGATTATATTTAATTATATCATTGTTATTATAATGATATTGTTGTTGTTGTTGTTGTTGTTGTTGTTGTTTTTTAGTTTGTTGAAAATTATTTGGCTTAATTAATGATGAAAATAATGTCACAGTGCAAAAAACATAAAACAAACAACATAAAAAATCCCTAATTTTTTTTTTTTTTTTTTTTTTTTTTTTTGCATTGACAGTTGACAGTTTGTAGAGAAATAATTGGCTTAATTGTGATGAAATAAAATCACAGTCAGTGCACACACACACAACACACACACACACACACACAATGGTCCTAAAAATACACTTTATTCTATATATATATATATATATTTTTTTTTTTTTTTTTTTTTGCAAAATATACTGTAATATAATATGTGGTTTATTATATTATATTATATTATATTATATTATATTATATTATATTATATTATATTATATTATTATTATATTAATGATATTATATTATATTATATTATCGAACCAGATGATCTTTACAGGTTTTGTGAGAGTCGCTCGTTTAGGTATCACATTGATGAATGCTTTCAAATGAAAAAAAAAAAACAAAAAAAACAAGATGTTTTCAAAGCCGTATATCATTCAAAGTCTCTTTTTCACTTTCTTTTTCTTTCCACTGGTCCTGGATTCAAGATATTTTGGGATTGAAATAAAGACAATGGCACTGTGTTACTCTGAAGGACTGCAATTATCCTTTGTTGCCATGGCACTGGTTAGACACAGGCATGGAAATTATGAGAATGGTAAAGGACACACGCCAGCCTGACACTCCTGCTGTGTTGGCCGTTTATTTATTTCAGATCGTAGAAAAATCAAAATTCGCCCTTTTTTTACCCAAAGAATGGTGGAAAAAGATAAGCACAATCATCACAACCTGTTGTGTATAACCTTTCCCTGCGCTCTCTCTTCTGTCCTGATGTCACGGGAGCGCCACTGGATGCAGCCGATTTGACACGAAATGTGACAAGCCACTAAAAATCACTGTCAGTCAAACCGCAGGATACAGTTGCAGATGTTACAGTACCGATGAGTGAAAGATTTCGTCAGCCAGTATCTTACATCTACATTAGAGACTGATGAAATCACGATCAAAGCTTTGCGATTTTTTTTTCCATGTCTGTCGTGTCAGAGCTGACAAAATGAATGAATGTAACTGTTGATAAGAGTAGCTTGTTATATCTGCACTAATCTATAATCATTTCTACACAGAAACACCAGCTTCATGCTGGTTAGAAATGCAGTCCGATGACCATTATGTTTTGTTGTTGTTGTTTGGTTACTATTGTTTTTATTTATTTATGTTTTCCTAATCTGTGTGAACACTTCATATTGTCAGACAGTTGTCTCTTTATAGGATATTTTTAATCTAATTTAGCTAAAAAATATTATTTATTACTAGCATTTATTATTGGCTTTTTATATTTTAAGTTTGCATTTTAATTTTAGTTTGTTTTAGAAATGTTGTTATGTCCTTTTGTCATTTTTTATTAGATTTTTAAATATATTTCTATCTAGTTTTATTTTTATTTCAGTTGTTTTAGTCATTTTAGTACTTCAACTTAAGCTTATTTTATTTCAGTTAGTTGTTAATGCAACTTTTCTAATTTATGTTATTTTAGTGTTATTTTTATTAGCCTACTATTATAGCATTTATAAATATTTTGAATTAGCTTTTTATATTTTCAGTTTTCATTTTAATTTTCATTTCAGCTTTAGTAATTTAATGCACTTCTGTCATTTTTATTAGTTTTTGAACATTTATATTTAGCTTTAATTTATTTTTATTTCAATTTTAGTTATTTTTGTACTTTAAATTGTTTTATTTAAGGTAGTCACCAAGGCTACATTTCTAATGTTCACTATTTAAAAGTTTGTTTTACAGATAATACTCATACTTTTAATATTCATAATATTCATACATTTTATTTCAGCTTTATTTCACTTATCAAATACTATTTTATTATTTTTATTAGTCGTTATTTTTGTTTTGTTTTTGCACACAAAAAAGTATTCTCGTCTCTCATAACATTAAGGTTGAACCACTGCAGTCACATGACTGTTTTAACGACGTCTTTAGTACCTTTCTGGACCTTGAAAGTGGTGATTATATTGCTGTCTGTGGACGAGTCATATACCTCTCAGATTTCATTAAAAATATCTTAATTTGTGTTCTGAAGATAAACGAAGGTCTTACGGGTGTGACACATGAGGGTGAGAATTTTCATTTTTGGGTGAACTAACCCTTTAAGCGTGTAATATTGTTCGTGTGACCTTTCAACACGCATCAATCCTCCCTCTATCTCTCTCTCTTCTTCTTTCCTCTGGCTTCAGGAGTGATCCGGACAGCCGTGGCGGATCTCGATCGGGAGACGCAAGACCGTTATGAGCTGGTTGTCAAGGCAACGGATATGGCAGGCCAAATGGGTGGTCTCTCTGGTTCGACCACGGTGACCATAGTGATCACGGATGTTAATGACAACCCTCCACGATTCCCTCAAAGTGAGTGTGCATTATGTCGCACGTCAGTCAAAAGCATGCCGTCAGCCGTGTCCTTTGGGTTGAGTTTGTCTCTCAGAATAGCCGTCTATCAGATTTGATGATGGCTGTGAGGAAAATGGCCTTGGAAATTTAAAATTGTGATTTCCAGGCATTCAAAAAAAAGATATAAAGGTTGATAAAATGAGTAACACTTTACAAGGTCTTATTTGTTAACATCAGTTAATGTATTAGCAAACATAAACTAACAATGAACAATATATGTTTAAAACATTTATTAATCTTTTGTTAACTAATGCATAAACTAGCTTTTGATTTTAAAAATGCATCATGGAATGTTTTGACAAAGATTTTTTTTTCATCTTAAGCATTTAATCTTAAAACATTTTATTTATTTATTTAACCCATCAGACTTAGCATGAGTGTCAGTTTATCCATAAATCTGTTGCACACATTGTGTGGAAGAAAAGTAGAGTTCTGATACAGCAACCTTGATTAAATTCTTGTAATTAGTCATAGTCTAAATGATTTGTTTAAGTGTTTTGGATAGCTCAAAAGATTGTAAATTCCAGATGGTCAAATATGTATATTTTGCATTGACATTCTGTAGTGCTGAAACAGCACATCATCTCTGCTCGCTTTGGCTCACTTCAGGACGACTGATGCAGTGGAATCATTTGAACAGCTTCAACTATAAACTAATAAAGCACAGATTGCGTCCCTGCGAAGAGAGAATGCAGCATGTGCGCCAGACACAAATTGAAAATCTAAACAATTGAAACAAACGAAAAGACTTTAATACTGCAGAAGTGATGCAGGGTGTGAGATGAATGTTGCTGCACAGCTAATAGGGATCATTCTCAGAACTTTGGCAAACGTTCTGGCAAGGTTGTTTTAAAGTTATGAACAAACCTTCTTCCAGTAACGTTAGTACACTCTAAATGTTGGGTTAAAAACAACCAAATTTGGGTTGAAAATGGATAAACCCAGAGATTGGGTTGTTTTAACCCAGCGGTTGGGTTAAATGTTTGCTCAACCTGCAGGGTAGTTTTATTTAACTCAACTATTGTTTAAAAATGACTATATGGCTGGATTAAAATGAACCCAAAATAGGTTGGAAATTAGAAATCAGACACATAATTACTAGAGGCAACAATGATAATCAAAAGGTGAACATTTATTAATAAGCATTTTAATTAGTGGTGGGCCGTTATCGGCGTTAACGTGCTGCGTTAACGTGAGACTCTTATCGGGCGATAAAAAAAAATATCGCCGTTAATCTATTCTCAAAGTTGGGTTGGGAGCTGGGTCTATACTACGCAAGCTATGATGACTTTCACCTTGATATTTTAGCGCGGATGTATACCTAGCCGAACTGACCCTTCGCAAAGACCCGCCCCCCTTAGTTACTGTTGCTTTGTCCGACAAGCCGTGATGCTGTCACGCCACACACAGTGATAAATGCATCACGGAGCAAAGAGGACACTGACAACACGTCGACAGACAAGACAGAGCAGGTTACTTATGATATTAAACAAAGTCCCAGCTTTAAAACTGTGTAGTTTTTTAAGAATTTCAAACAATAAAAACTGTTTTGTGGCTCTTTAATATGTCGTGACAGATTGCTGTAGCGCCTCAGCTCAAGAGGCTCGTAAACCGATCATCTCTTACTACGAGTCCATTTAGCATCAAATAACATGAATGAACATGAGAATCAATGTTGTTTCAAACGCGGAAAGATGTCAATATACACAATTTTTCAAGTTTAACTCCACCGAGGTTAATCTTCTAACTCCTATCTGCTTTGTCGGACAAAATGGCGGATTACTTTTAGTCATTTGCTGCGTCCCAATTCGCCTAGTTATACTACGCCCTAAAAGTATGTACTCTTTCTGTGAACAAAAAGTACTTACTTTTGAGTGTGTAGCAAAAGAGTAGACAAGCTTTGGGACATACTATCACGTCATACAATCGCGTCTTTCTCTCTGCCGCATCCAGTCACCGTAAACTGGCCTGTCAAACATCTTACATCCTCCACATTTCATTTAGTTAATTTCCTACCGTATCGGAGAGAAATGCAGCACGTTGATCGCGTCGTCTTTCATGTGGAGAAACTCTCCTCTTAATTAATGCATGATGATGCATTTAAAAGTTAATGGCCAATCAGATCTTTATAAAGTCCACATTGGTATTTGCAGATGAAAAATAACACATATAACATTAAAATAAATATTTTCTATCAGTTTGAACTGATTATTAGTCACTCAAACAACCTCTCAGCATCGAACGCGCAATGGGTTGTGGGCAATATTAGCCTCTATAGTGTGCACGGATCCACACTTTGAAAATCTACCGGAAATAGTAGATCATCCGGGGACTTTTGGCATACTCTTTTCAACATACTATGCTTTGGGACACACTTATTTTAATCTCACATACTATTTAGGATGGATAGTATGGACATTGGACGCAGGGACAATTTGGGTATCTCACATATTCTGAATGTCTTCGGCAGAATTCAAATGAGCCATTTTAATCTAGATAAATCTAGATTAAAAAAAATTAATCTATGCCCACCACTAATTTTAATATATGTTTATTGTTTAATTATTATTCATTAAATATATTAATAAATGTTAATTTCCACATACTTTGGGTTCATTTTAAGCAACAATACAGTAATTGTTTAACAATAGTTGAGTTAAATAAAACTACCCAGCAGGTTGGGCAAACATTTAACTCAACCGCTGGGTTTGTCCATTTTCAACCCAACTTGGGTTGTTTTTAACCCAGCATTTTTTAGAGTCTAAAATGTTTGTTCAAAGTTATCTGGGCTGGGTTTCTCGATAACGTTGTCTCTTAGCACGCTATGAAGACTCTAAAGGTAGACCTTAACTGAAGATGTACCATTTCTAGGCGTGTTCCCCGAACTATACCTTAGGAGGTTGCTTAAGGTATATCTTCTTAAGTTCGACGTTACCAGGTGCTGTCCATGGCGGCGGTGCTGAATTGGTTGATATCGATGGCTCGAGAATCAATAATTCACTCTATACAGGGGCTGCTTCACTGCATTATGTGAGAAATCAGTGTTCTTTATAAAAAGAAGCACTTCAGAAGTAGAAATTGCATTTATCAGGACTCATGGGAGGTTATAAAAGTAATCCAAATTGCAAACTAAATCTATATTGTAATTTATCTATATTCTGGGGGTGCAGAGCCCCCATCAGTGTGAGTTTAAGGCGACCGTTATTTAAAACAAAGTTTTAATTCCTTGGAGACGCGTCATGCAGCTGACAGACATGTAGGTATCGCGTTTATATTGTTGTTGTTTTTTTTTTTTGTTTTTTTAAATATTCACAAACTTGTTAACTATATCATGAATTTTATGATATATTCTGATAGTAAAATATGTGGAAGTGAATGTGTTTTTGTTGTGCGATTAGATTGCACAGCAGTTAGAGCTGTCGGATATACGAAATCTTCCCCGAAATACATAAAAGTATGTGGCCGGTGAACTTGTTTCATAAACAATGTGTATCTGATATGAATAAAACTCTTCGTCAAATTATAATTGAAAGGGTTATTGTTGCAGCTTCCATAGACATCAGTGTAATTTGAATTTAACAAACTATAAATGTCTTTTTTTTATGCAGTAGTCTACTTAAAGGTGATAAAGACGATCTTTTCGTCGAAAGAAACCAAAGACTGTTACTGAGTTTTTGAAATGAGCGCATGCGTAAGAACAACCCCCCTCCTTTCGAGGGAACGCCTCCCAAAACTCGTGCACGAGTATTGGAACACGAGTGTTTACCACTGGCATTCACTGTATCATGTTAGTGGATTCATTATGTCGGACTCACCGCAGGTAACTCATAATCTGCAGTTGTTACTCCTGTCTCCTGACAAAAACATTGCATGTGGCGCCTGTGGAGTGTGGAAAGTTACTGGAGCGCGCAGCCGCGCTCGTCTCTCACAAGGAACGTCACGGCAGTGATTGACAAGCCAGAGGGCCAATTGGCTGATGTTTTTAAGGCCCTACCTCGTGCACAGATGATGTATATTAATATTATTCCTTTCAGTGCACCTAATAAATAGTCTTATATCAGTTAGTAAAGACAGTTTCAAGTAATATTGCAAAAATGTATAAAACAAAACATCCTCTTTAGCACCTTTAATTCAAATGTGTATTTAAATGTCTGAAACCGAAAATAAAGCGTGAATAGTTGTGATAACGTTACATGACAAGCGCAGAGCGCGCGTCAGTCTCTGGATCAGCGCTAAAGCACATTTGAATTTAGCAGTGAATTTTTTGCATTTTATTCTTTGCCATAATCCTAATCGAACACTGGGTGTATTACAGCTTCAGAATTATATTCGTATTGACTGTCAACAGTGATAAGGTATAGCTAAGAGTGCTCCAGACCAACCTTACGAAAGTATGACTTACAGAAGGTATACTTAACTAAGAATGTTTCGGGAAACACGTATTAACGTTAAGGTACAGCTTAAGGTATAATTTAAGAACGACATAGAGTTAAGAAGGTTTCGGAAAACCCAACCCTGGTCTTTAATAACATTCCAAAAATTTGTATTTTTATTTTTTAAACATTAACATTTTTTCCTGAAAGGTTTTATTTGGACGTTTGTGTAACGTTTTTTACTACTTGTTTCAAAACTTTAAACGTTTAAAAAGTAACGTTCCTATAATGTTTGTAAAATAATATGGAACGTTTGCTTAATGTTAATGTTAGTGTTCTGCAACTTTTGCATAAACGAAAAAAAACATTTTCAAAACATTTAAATTTAATGTAATGCTAATATTCTTTATTGATAAGTCTGATGTATATGTAAGGGATAATTCAGGGCTACCTATGCATGAAACAATTTTAATGCACAACGTGGAGGCGAAGAACCACCCTTTGCAAATTCGGAGTGAATTCAAATAATTTAATGCACAGCTAGCCAGGGATTGTCCTGCTTATACCATGAACATTTGACAGCATTGACAATTTAAAGCTGTTATTGACATTTGCAGCGCAATTTTTGACCAGAAGTATAAAAATGCTGGTTATTTTCGTCAGTTACGGCTCGTTAGATGTAGCATTCTGCCCGCTTTTAATCAGACACAGGAATAAAGTAGTGCGTAAGATTACATTATTTGAGTTATTTATCAAGAGAAAGAGATGAGAGATGCATTTGTGAATCACCTGCATCTGTTCAGCATCTCTCTCTCTTAAAAACGAAGCTGTGAGTTTAATTACTTCAAAACCAGCGATGTTAATGCCTTGTTGCTTATTTTATTAATAAAAGTGGTGGGGCAGCGTTGATAACATGTTTCTGTGCTCCTAAATGTCTCTGTGTGTAGCGCAATCTCCAATCTCTGTGTGCGAGTGACGTGTGTGTGTGTGTGTGTGTGTGTGCTTCAATGAAAACAGCGTATTAATAAACTGTAGAATGGTGATTAAACTTACTTGGAACTACCTGTGCATTAAACAGATGTATTGCACATCTTCCAGCCAATCAGATTTGAGTATTCAGACAGACTATGGTATAAGTGGCTTTAAAGGAGTTGTTCACCCTAGAATGAAAGTTCTGTCATCATTTGCTCTCCCTCATGCTCTATGACTTTCTTTCTTCAGGCAACAAAGATGCTGGCCATGTTTTTCCGTGCAATTACAATGAATAACACTGGGAGCTTTAAAGCTTTGAAACAAGAGCACTATAAAAGTATCATAAATACATATACATAAAAGTTGTCCATATGACTGACCCGTTATTGATTGATAATCTTCCTCTCTAATGAACTGATTCATTGAGTCAGTGAGATGAAAAGTGATCAGTCTGAATCATCATGAACAAATCATTTAGGCTAGTTACAGTATGTGAACTGGATCTATTGATTCAAAAGAAAAGATATGACTCAAATTAATGATTTGTTCACAATCAGACATGAACGTGTGAAGACTAGCTACGGCAATGAAAAACACACAAAGCAAGACTTGAAATATAGTGTACTATTTTGCTGTTTTGTCAGTTTGGAGCTGACAGTCCCACTTCCTATATTGAAAAGAGTCGCCAAGAGCATCTTTGTGTCGATAAATGAACGACAACAGAAGTTTTGAAGTTATTATTCCTTCAAATGACCAACTCTGATTGAAAACGAATGGCTTCTTTGTTGCTGCAAATGGCTGTCAGTGTGAACGCCACTAAAGCTCTGCTGTCATTTCTGAAGGTCTATCAAACGTCCCGTCAGTCAGAGCTTGTCAGTCGTATGTGTTCGGTCATAACCATTCAAGCCCAAGTCGAAATCTTGCACCCTTGGAGCCTGAAATTATTCCACTGGCTGAAAGAACTTTTTTTGGCAGGGATTTTCTATTGATTAGAAATATAGCTTGTTGATTTTAGGTAGATCTTATCTGTGTGCTGTACTATCTAGGCTGTTATATTTTAAAATATATTTAAAACTGAATATACACTACCATTCAAAAGTTTGGGGTTGGTAAGATTTTTTTTTTTTTTTTTTATGTTTTTGAAAGAAGTCTCTTCTGCTCACAAAGGCTGCATTTCTTTGATACAAAAAATGCAGTAAAAACAATAATATTGTGAAATATTATTATAATTCAAAACAGCTGTTTTCTATGTGAATATACTGTAAAATGTAATTTATTCCTGTGATTTTCAGCATCATTACTCCAGTCTTCAGCGTCACATGATCAGAAATCATTCTAATATACTGATTTCATGCATTTCTTATTATCATCAATGTTGAAAAACATTTTTTTGTATACTATTATTATTTTCATAATTCTTTGATGAATAGAAATCTTTTCTAACGTCATAAATGTCTTTAGTGTCACTTTTGATCAGTTTAATGCATCTTTGCTGAACAAAAGTATTCATTTCATTACAAAAATTGCTTGCTTTTTAGTTAAATCTACACTCTAAAAAATGCTGGGTTAAAAACAACCCAAGTTGGGATGAAAATGGACAAACCCAGCAATTGGGTTGTTTTAACCCAGCGGTAGGGTTAAATGTTTGCCCAACCTGCTGGGTAGTTTTATTTAACTCAACTATTGTTTAAAAATTACTGTATTGCTTAATTAAAATTAACCCAAAGTATGTTGGAAATGAACATGTATTAATGTTCAATGAATAATTATTAAACAATAAACATTTATTAAATTGCTTATTAATAAATTTATATTAATAAACTATTAAACTATTAAATTTATCAACTAAATTTATTTACTATCAACTCAACTTGGGTTGTTTTTAACCCAGCATTTTTTAGAGTGTAATCATACTAAACCTATGTAGAATTTCGTGCTCCCAGTGTTGCATCATCACAATGCCTGACTTTCTTGAATTATAAAAAATAATGAATTATGTTATATGAGTAGTGTTACATTCTCAAAGGATATATATATATATATATATATATGTGTGTTCATTATTATTTTCAGGCATAACAATTGACAGATACTATGTTCTAGTCGATGTTGTATACTGTATGTTGTGTGGCTCTGAATAGAGCGGACTGTAATATACATCAGAGGCTCAGACAAATAAAAAGCACTTTGACTCATTGCTCACATCAGAGCCGACCATTTGGGCAACGCTTTAATACATTTCATGTCTGGAAGCGAGACTGTACGTGTGTGTGTGTGTTTGCAGCCACAGCGTATAAAGAGCAATGAAACACATTCGGGTATTATTTCCCCTTTTCTGCTGTTCTTCCATTCTCCCTTTCCATTTCCTCCAGAGGAAAAGCAGCATTAGCTTTATTACAGCAAAGAGACTCGCTGTAATGCTGTCTCACATGCCCTGATGTCTGTTTTTCTCCATATCTCGATGACTCTCGCCTCTTTTTTCCCCTCTCATTCTCCACAAAAGCCTCATTTATGCCAGTTTTGCTGTAGCGTCTAATTCATTAAGCTGCTTTTTGTATTGTGGGAAAAACTGAAATCTTTATACGCTGCTATGACACATACTGCACTCAAACATATTACTGTACATTATGTAAAGCCAGGATGCTTATTATAGTGAGGTTTGACATTGTGTTGTGTTCTTAGAAACAGTTTCAGAGTAAATACAGTTGGATTCAGGATGTGAACAGAACATTCATTTACTCCATAGAGAAAACGATTCCTAACGATCGCATATGCATCTTTGTAGACGGATGTAGCGGATGGTAAAAGATTTATATTTCAAATAAATGCTGTTCTTTTGAAGTTTCTATTGATCAATGTATCCTGAAACAAAAATATCACCGTTTCCACTAAAAATATGAAGCAGCACAACTGTTTTCAACATTGATAATCATGTTTCTTGAGCATCAAATCATCATATTAGAATGATTTCTGAAGGATCATGTGACACTGAAGACTGGAGTAATGATGCTAAAAAAATTCAGCTTTGATCACAGGAATAAATTACACTTTACTATATATTACAATAGAAAACAGTTATTTTGAATTATAATAATATTTCACAATATTACAATATTTTTGATCAAATAAATGCAGCCTTGATGAGCAGAAGAGTTATTTTATTGATGCATATAAAATGGAAATTATTAAATATAATTTTTTTTTCTTCTGTTCATTTAGTGAAAAATGGCCCAAAAAACATTAACTATATTTTTACTGTGGCTGAAGAAATTAATTCAGATCAAATACATACATATTTAGAAATTGAATTATGTCGAAATATATTAAGTATGGCTGTCAGGTAATTAAAAATTTTAACCTAATTAGTTTCATCATGTGGCGATTAATTATTCGCAAATAAAAAAAAAAAAAAAAATGAAAATTAATTAAATTTGGCTGAGAAATTACCCCCAAAAGATCATTTAAAGTCATTATTGTGTTAAATAAGAAAAACTTCAAATAGACATTACAAAAAAGTAGCTTTAAAACATATATTTTATTAGGGTGAAATATACCTTTAATGTGTTTTTTTTTTTTTTTTTTTTTATTAATATGCAAATATGACTTTTTTTTTTTAATGAAATGATACTCTAAGTAAGAAACTAAGATTGCCAGTAGGTGGCATTAAAGGTAATTGAGTCATTCATTCATTTGATTCCTTCAAACAGCTGATTGATTCAGAAATGAAGTAAATGGCTCTCTGTATGAATGGGTCATTGAATCATTGTTTCATATTGGACTCATACAGAAACGAAACACCGCTGTGTTTTGCTTGGTGATGCACAATGCACATAATTATGCATAATTAAATGATGCATAATTAAATGAACACATTAAATCAACAGCCCTAATATTAAGTATTTTTATTATTATATTTTATTATATAAATATCATCAAAAGTTTTTTTTTTTTTTTTTTTTTCCTCCCCTTTTCTGTAATTCCCAGCCCTGATATGCATACATTCTCCCCATGAATGGAACAGATATGAAAATTATGCCCTCTCTTTCCCTCACAGAGATGTATCAGTTTTCGGTCTCTGAGGGTGCAGCCGTTGGGACGCCGATTGGCCGGGTGATCGCGACAGATGCAGACATGGGCGAGAATACGGATATGAGTTACCTGATCAAAGACGAGGAGGGGGGAGAGCTGTTCAGAGTCTCGACTGACGGAGACACACAAGAGGCTGTCATCACCATCAAAAAGGTAGATGGAAGACCTCTCAGTCCTGCCATTTCACGCTCTGAAGGTCGTCCTGCCCTTCACATGTGCCCATATTGTGTGTGTGTGTGTGTGTGTGTGGCTTCTGCTGCTGTTCAGTGCAACTAGTGTTTTATAACATCAAGCGCTGACTCAACTCAGCACCAGGATTGTTTACTGTACTTGATATATTACTAACGATATCAAAGTTATTCTTAAGTTTACTTTATAAAAATCAGTAAAGATTTTACAGCAGAAAGACATGTGAAGCATGAGCTAAAGGTAGACATTTGTACAAAACTAAAAGGCTTTTTACTTGCTAAAAAAGTCTAAACTATCAATCTGACGACAGAAGGACTTGCTGCAGAACAACAGGTTCTTCATCCTTTCTAGAGGAGTTTCTAATTGTCTCTTTTCTTTTCAGCCTCTAGACTTTGAGAACCAAACACACACATAATGTGGTCGTAGAGGCTGTTAACAAACACGTGGACCCTCGTTTCGTGGATCTCGGGTCTTTCCGGGACCAAACCATCGTGAGGGTCAGTGTGTCGGATGTGGACGAGCCTCCCATCTTCATCCCTCTGACTGGCACCACCATGGAAGTTCAGGAAGATGCTCGGTTGGGTGCGCTGGTTGGAATTGTGACTGCAAAAGATCCGGATATGGATAACGTCCCCGTCAGGTACAGTGTGGCCCATAAATAAACCCTACATCTGAATTTACACATTTAGGGTAAGGTTTCATTTGGAAATATGTCACGTTAAGGAATTAAAATGGGTTGCGAATGCTTTATGTTGACTTTAACACTGTGATTGTGATGTTGTTTATTAACGTATGTTGTAACGGATGTTGTTTATTAACGTATAAATCACGTTAAGAAACACTGCAGAACTTTAAGCCTGAAATATTTAGTAGTAATTTGCCCAGACGTTTTTAGAAAAATTGTTGCATGGGCAAAACTTTGTTGCACAACTCCGCAGCTATAGATCTTACAGGGGTTTTGAATTTAAATACATCATTAAGCTTGGCAGCCACAATGCTTTATCAGCTATTTTATCACAATGCACAACTTCAGTGACTGTGAGCCTCAATGAGATAAAGTGAAATGGCAAAACAGTTTGTTTATGCGTGTTTGTGTGTGTGTGTGTTTACACCCTGGCCACAGTCCACTTCTTCTTAGTTTAGACAAGGATCAATTTCCTTCATTGAGGAGCCTATTACTAGAGATATACCGAGTCATGGAAGCGTAACAAAGTGTGGCTCTTGGAATGTGCTGGCCGGAGGCTTTTCCCATTATGCTATGGGCACCTTGGCACGCACAGTTATCAACCTGCCATCCTTCTTTACAAACACACATGCACGGTCCAGAAAAGCTTCTTTACCTTGAGGCCTTGGAAAGCATGTCAAATGTCTGCTCAATCGCAAAAACTTTCAGTTGGCTGTTGTGTAGTCTTGTGTTTCCAGACCTATGACTCGAGGCATAAAGTCTGGTCCACACTGCAAATTATTCTGGCTGAGAACCACACACTTATGCAGGAAAAGACAGTGTGACTGGCGTGTGATTGGCCAAAGTTTGTTTGTTTTTAAATGCCTTTAAGGGGCAGGTTTAACTGGAATCTTGAATGGAAAAAAAAACAAAAACAACAACTACTTTTTAGAAATTGAGTATAGAAAAATTGTGAAAAATAGGGATACATAATATATTGTTTTCATATTGGATATCAGACAATACAAAAGATTTTTTCTGCATTCATCGTCATTGAATATATATACGGAGCCCCCACATGACATGCAGGAAAAAAATAGTAGGCTAAATCGTGCGCACGATTTACTGATTTGTTCCCTCGATTTGCTAAATTGTGAGCACGATTTATCAAATCGAGGGAATTAAATAGTAAATCGTGAGCAGGATTTAGCAAATTGAGGGAACGAAATAGTAAATCGTCGCATGATTGATCAAATCGATGGAATTACGCACAATTTAGCAAATCAAGGGAACGAATAGTAAATTGTCGCAACAAATCGAGGGAATTAAATAGTAAATTGTACGCACGATTTAGCAAATCGAGGGAATTAAATAGTAAATCGTGAGCACGATTTATCAAATCGAGGGAATTAAATAGTAAATTGTACGCACAATTTAGCAAATCGAGGTAGTAATCGTGAGCACGAGGGAACGAAATAGTAAATCGAGAGCACGATTTAGCAAATCAAGGGAATTAAATAGTAAATCGTGAGCACAATTTAGCAAATCGAGGGAATTAAATAGTAAATTGTACGCACGATTTAGCAAATCGAGGGAATTAAATAGTAAATCGTGAGCACGATTTAGCAAATCGAGGGAATTAAATAGTAAATTGTACGCACGATTTAGCAAATCGAGGGAACGAAATAGTAAACGTGAGTTTAGCAAATCGAGGGAACGAAATATTAAATCGAGAGCACGATTTAGCAAATCGAGGGAATTAAATAGTAAATTGTACGCACCATTTAGCAAATCGAGGGAACGAAATATAAATCGAGAGCACGATTTAGCAAATCGAGGGAATTAAATAGTAAATCGTGAGCAGGATTTAGCAAATTGGGGAACAAAATAGTAAATCGTCGCATGATTGATCAAATCGAGGGAATTAAATAGTAAATCGTGAGCAGGATTTAGCAAATTGAGGGAACGAAATAGTAAATCGTCGCACAATTTATCAAATCGAGGGAATTAAATAGTATATCGTGAGCAGGATTTAGCAAATTGAGGGAACGAAATAGTAAATCGTCGCATGATTGATCAAATCGAGGGAATTAAATAGTAAATCGTGCGCACAATTTAGCAAATCAAGGGAACGAAATAGTAAATCGTCGCACAATTTATCAAATCGAGGAAATAGTAAATTGTACGCACGATTTAGCAAATCGAGGGAAGTAAATCGTGAGCACGATTATCAATCGAGGGAATTAATAGTAAATTGTACGCACGATTTAGCAAATCGAGGGAATTAAATAGTAAATTGTACGCACGATTTAGCAAATCGAGGGAATTAAATAGTAAATCGTGAGCACGATTTATCAAATCGAGGGAATTAAATAGTAAATTGTACGCACGATTTAGCAAATCGGGGAACGAATAGTAAATTGTACGCACGATTTAGCAATCGAGGGAATTAATAGTAAATCGTGAGCACGATTTATCAAATCGAGGGAATTAAATAGTAATTGTACGATTTAGCAAATCGAGGAAAAATAGTAAATCCACGATTATCAAATCGAGGGAATTAATAGTAAATTGTACGCACGATTTATCAAATCGAGGGAATTAAATAGTAAATTGTACGCACGATTTATCAAATCGAGGGAATTAAATAGTAAATCGTGAGCACGATTTATCAAATCGAGGGAATTAAATAGTAAATGTCGCACGATTTATCAATCGAGGGAATTAAATAGTAAATTGTACGCACGATTTAGCAAATCGAGGGAACGAAATAGTAAATCGTGAGCACGATTAGCAAATCAAGGGAATTAAATAGTAAATTGTAGCACGATTTAGCAAATCGAGGAACGAATAGTAAATCGTGAGCACGATTTAGCAAATCGAGGGAATTAAATAGTAAATTGTACGCACGATTTAGCAAATCGAGGGAACGAAATAGTAAATCGTGAGCACGATTTAGCAAATCGAGGGAACGAAATAATAAATCGAGAGCACGATTTAGCAAATCGAGGGAATTAAATAGTAAATGTACGCACGATTTAGCAAACGAGGGAACGAAATAGTAAATTGTGAGCACATTTAGCAAATCGAGGGAAAAATAGTAAATTGTGAGCACAATTTAGCAAATCGAGGAACGTAAATCGTGAGCAAATTTAGCAAATCGAGGGAACGAAATAGTAAATCGTGAGCACGATTTAGCAAATCGAGGGAACGAAATAGTAAATCGTGAGCACGATTTAGCAAATCGAGGGAACAAAATAGTAAATCGAGAGCAAATCGATTAGTAAATCGTGAGCACGATTTAGCAAATCGAGGGAACAAAATAGTAAATCGAGAGCACGATTTAGCAAATCGAGGGAACGAAATAGTAAATCGTGAGCATGATTTATCAAATCGAGGGAACAAAATAGTAAATTGTGAGCACGATTTAGCAAATCGAGGGAACAAAATAGTAAATTGTGAGCACGATTTAGCAAATCAAGGCAATTAAATAGTAAATCGTGAGCACGATTTAGCAAATCGAGGGAACGAAATAGTAAATCATGTGCACGATTTATCAAATCGGTTTAGCAAATCGAGGGAACGAAATAGTAAATCGTGTGCACGGTTTGTTTGTTTTTTTACATTACAATTACATTAGAAATTACAATGTCTACATTTTTAATTTTACACTTTTTAAAATTGTATTTTATATTAGCTTTATTTCAATTAACAAAAGCTGTTTTGAATTGTTTATGTTAAGAATAACAACATTGTTTTAATACAATTTAATAATCTACAGGTCAATCATTTTCACGGTGGATCCTCTGAAATAGATGTCTGATCCAATTGCTTGATCCGTCTTTTCCAGCACAAATTCTGGATCTTACATAAAACCATTCAATCAAATTAACGTTCATTTCTATTTTTGTATATCCATCAGATGGTCAGTGAATGCACTGCAGGTGGTCAGTAGGCATGCCATCTGAATTCCTATTATCAAAGATGCCCGCCCTGCATTTTGGTCATGCAATTGGACATCCTGATAGAGCTCTTTATTCTCCAGAGCCATCAGCCCACAGAAATATGATTTACTCATTGCTGCAGCTCAAAGGTGATGCACAAGGGAAGTAAAAGGCTTTGGCTGGCCGTATAGTCTCTCTGGCACACATACACATAGCCTTTGCAAATTACCTCCATTAAAAATGCATGAGGCTGCGCTCAAAGTGCTCCAGGTGTTATAAAGCAGAGCGCAGTGGCAAGCAACTCGGCTGGTTGGCTGGCACACATCTGTGTATGGCATGGAGCCCATGCCCATCGGTACCACTTTAATCATCTCCATTGGACTTGGCTACCAAACAGGGGCTTTGCCCAGAGCCCCATCACTCTCCCTTGTGCCCGAACCACCCAGTACCAGCGGGATGCGGGGTGGGCCGAGCCCTCAGAGAGCACTATACCTGCTGGAAAAACACACTCCTGCTATTTGGACAGGAAATATTTGTTTGTTTTCCTTCGACTGTGGCTTTTTATGAGCTCCAAGAGAGACATTGGTATTTCACTGCAAAAAAAAAAAAAAAAAAAAAATGATTTTCTTAGTATTTTCGTCTTGTTTCCTAGTAAAAATATCTAAGCATTCTTAAATCAAGATACTAGTGAGTTTATGCTTAAAACAAGAAAAATAGGTGTTTTCCTTTTGAATTAAGTTGATTTTTCTTACACCATTGCAGATGTTTTCTTGTCATTTTCCTACTTTAATAAATGTATCTTGATTTAAGTATTTTTTTTAGATATGTGTAATAGAAAACTATTACTAAAAATGAAGTATTGCAGTGTGGTACATTTATTGTGGTACATTTATATCCCTATTTTGGCTTCCTCCTTATTTTTGTCTTGTTTTACAGTACAAATATCTAAACATTCTTAAATCAAGATACATTTACTGTACTTGAGAAGCAAAATTACTTAAGATATTAAGTCTTGTTTTCTCAAAAATGTATCCAATTAAGTGACTTTATGCTTAAAGCAAGAAAAAAAAAAAAAAACCTGCTTATTGGGGTCAGAAAAAAAAAATAATTCAACTTAATTTAAAGGGAAAACAAGATAATTTTTGTGATTTTGGATTGATTTGGATGCGAGTGCAGTGCGCTCGCAGAGAGACTCCGCCCACATGCTCTTCTGATTGGCTGTGATTTGTGATTGATTTGGATGCGAGTGCAGTGCGCTTGCAGAGAGACTCCGCCCACACACTCTTCTGATTGGCTGTGATTTGTGATTGATTTTGTTGCATCTCTTAGTGGCGTCTCATCTGGTGTGGACAGACAAATTGTTTGTCACTGGAATCTTATCACATCGCATCTGGTTAGGACACTGTGTTAAGAGTAAGGTCGCTTAAATTTGATACATTTTTTTTTTTCAGAAAACAAGACAATATCTTAAGTCAAATCTCGATTTAAGGATGTTGAGATATTTGTACTGGAAAACAAGACAAAAATACTGAAGAAGAAATTCAGTTTTTGCAGTGTTTCAAAATTTTTGGGTGACACAGATTTTGAGGACAAGGTGTGCCGTTAGTTTTCAAACAGACATATTATTTCCATGCTGGCAAGAATGTCAGACTAAATAATGTTTCAGTAAGCATTTGTTTTTGCTTATTTGTATGCAGCCGTACATTAATGTATGCATAAGTTGAACAACTCAAGGACTTTTTTAAAATCAACCAGCACTGGAATGGTGCTTCCATGACAATTAAAAGTCAATAAGAATAATGTAGTTGAAAAATCGTTTCCACGGACTAAATTCAGACTCTTCTCCACCTCGACTTTAATAGGTTCTTTTCTGCCATCTCCCTTTGGGCACTTTAACTTTTTCCAAAGAGCCGCCTTAACCTATTGGCACAGAGTAATAAGCACAAGGTAAAATAAGAAGTGAATTAATTTGTATAAATTTGTATTCCATATAAAGTCTAAAACTGCAGAAGCTGACATTAAACCCTCAAGGGTCTTAAAAATGAAGTGAGTACAGAGAAAAATTACAAAAACCTCAATGAGTTCTGTCGCCTTATCGTTCTGTCAGTGGTGTTTGTATTCTGGATGGAATGAAAATATGGGATGGTTTATCAAAGCACTGTAGGAAATATTAATCATTTGTTCAGAGGGGGCAATTGAAGTACTGACTCTAGTTTGTCCTCACAATTCATAAGTAGAAGTTAACACAATTGGTGTCATCTTCTAAATTATGATGAATACAAACTCATTTTTATCTTGAATTAAGTGTGTGCACTCATAGAGAATAAGCCAGACGCTCTGTCAGTTGATGTGTTTGTCACAGGGTCATGCAAATTTCAGAATTAAAGAATCCATCCATCCATCCGTCCTCCCATCCATCCATCCATCCATCCATCCATCCATCCATCCATCCATCCATCCATCCATCCATCCATCCATCCATCCATTTATGCATCTGTCTGTCTACAGTATTATCCATCCATCCATCCTCCCATCTGTCCATCCACTATCCATCCATCCATCCATCCGTCCTCCCATCTGTCTGTCTACTATCCATCCATCCATCCATCCATCCATCTGTCTACAGTATATCTCCATCCTCCCATCTGTCCATCCACTATCCATCCATCCATCCATCCATCCATCCACCCATCTGTCTGTCTACTATCTATCCATCCATCTCTCTGTCCGTCCATATGTCTACTATCCATCCATGCATGCATCTGTTTGTCTACAGTACTATCCATCATCCATCCCATCTGTCCATCTACTATCCATCCACTATCCATCCATCCATCTCTCCGTCCATCCATCCGTCCGTCTGTCTACTATCCATCCATCCATCCATCTGTCTGTCTACTATCTATCCATCCATCTCTCTGTCCGTCCATCCATCCATATGTCTACTATCCATCCATGCATGCATCTGTTTGTCTACAGTTCCATCCATCCATCCATCCATCCATCCATCCATCTGTCATCCCATCCATCCATCCATCCATCCATCCATCCATCCATCCATCCATCCATCCTCCTATCTGTCCATCTACTATCCCTCCATCCATCCATCCATGCATCTGTCTGTCTACAGTACCATCCATCCATCCATCCATCCATCCATGTGTCCGTCTTACTATCATCCATCCATCCATCCATCCATCCATCCATGTGCCCGTCTTATTATCATCCATCCATCCGTCCGTCCATCCATCTATTCTATATAATCTATCTATCTGGGTTATTATTGATAACTACAACTAAAACCATAAGAAAAAAATATTACTTGAAATAAAATAATCATTAACTGAAATAAAATAACATAATGTAAAGTTATTTTATTTCAGCTAGTTTTCAAGGAAACATTTTTTTGTTGTTTAGTTTATTAAAATAACTAAAATGAAATAAACTAAAACATAATGAAAAACTTTATAGATATTTAAAATTTTATTTTAGACATTTCTTTAATTTTATCTATGTAATAAAAAATGACAATCATATGACCTCCATACAGTTGCAATTATGCATCCTGTGTGCCATATCAGTTCAAATTCACTTCAAATTCAGAAACTGAATTGGAATCTAAAATGCATTATTAATAATGTTCAGTCATACTCCAACACAAGTTCATTCTCTGTGTTGTCACAAAAGTGAACATTAGCACCAGCTGTCTTTTTTGATCAATATTCTCTTTCAGGTACACTATTTTGGCAGAGCAACAGTTTGAAGAGTATCTTGCTATGCAAGTTCCAGTTAAACTGTTGACATTTTTATAGCAGCTTCCTGAAAAATAACACATTTGGTTAAATGGCATTTGAACATTTGGAGAGAAGTGTGTGGGTGACATGGTTCAAGGACCTGTTTTGTAACATCTTTTAATTGCAGTATGTAATTATGTATGATGTAAAAGCGAACGGTGACAGTTGCTGTCAGGTATCAAAGGACATAAAAGCAAAGTATCCAAATAGACCTTTACACTATTAAGCGCTCACAAACATGACACTTGTGTGCAATTTCCTCTTTTCCCTTTTATTCTTCTTCTATGGTGTTGAGTTTGATGCATTTTTAGCTGTATGCCAACAAAGTTCTCTGCTGCATCGGGGTGGAAGTCTAGAATTTCAGCTTAAAGTTTGGTCTGTACATTTTCATGACCTTTCTAGTGCTTGACAGCCCTAGTCCATTTGGAGTATTGAAAAGAAAAATATTTTGATTGGATGATAGAATTTTCTCTTTAAACCCGTATTTGTCCTTTATGCCCAGGTTCTCTATAGACCGAAGCACAGACCAGGAGCAGATCTTTAACATCGATCCTGTAACAGGTGCTATCACTCTGGGAAAGATCCTGGACCGCGAGACTGCCGGCTGGCACAACATCACGGTTAAAGCGGTGGAAGCAGGTACTTCACTTCATCAATCACAAATTACTTTCAGCCCTCTATGAAGTGGCCTAAATTCTGTTTACCTCATTCAGAGAAATAATTCCCTTTAGAGTCAAAACAGAGGGATGGCTTTTAGTCTAATCTAACCATTGAGCAATGGTATTTGCTCAGTATGGTCCCGGCTAACAGGGAACATTCTCAGAACTTTAGCTAACGTTCTGGCAAGGTTCTTTCAAAGTTATAAACAAACATTCTTTCAGTAACTTTAATAGAATGTTCATTCAAAGTTCAGTCTGGTCTGGTAATAATGTTCTGAAAACGTTAGCACAAATACAGAATGCTTTATTTAGACATTCATCTGACATTTTTTTAAATGTTACTATTTTTTTCAGAATGTTCGTGCTCAACATTCAAAATGTAACATTCCTATAATGTTTGAAGAATGACAAAATGGAATGTTTCGCATAACCAAGATAAAACATTTCAAAAACTGTACGTTTTGAGAACATTTTCATAACTTAATGGGAACATTAGCAACACGTTCTTAGAACATATTATTGTTAGCTGGGATGCTGTAACAATGCTGAGATAAAGAAAGTAAATTGGGGGGGCGGGGCTAAGCAGTTATTGTATTCATAACGAACAGTACATAACAAAAAATAACCCCAGTGATTCACTTTGTTTTTGCATGACAGACTGATGTAGAAATCAACTTTAAGAAACTGCAGTGGTTTATTGTCTGATGGTCTGAATGTCGTTGCATTAGATAACATGCAATCAGATAAAATATAACGTAATGCAAAGTGTCATTTATTGTAAATAATGATGCACAAATGCACTTTTAAGCACAAATACAGACACTTGATATAATGCAATGGCGTTTACATATTTGTAAGTGTGCAAATACATTTTGGGGCCGCTATATATGTCTTGCTGAAAACGTCTCTGCCATCTTTTCTCATCTAGATCTGTTAGCTGAGCTGGGGTTATGTGTCCTGGGCCTCTTTTCTGAACATTAACCCTCATATTTTAACATTTAGATCCCATTTTTTGAGTCTTGAACAATTTGTTTGTCTCAAGACATATGGTTGCCCTGTCAGTTGCATCACATCTTGGGCTTTAGTCAAAATTTGTCACAATAAAATTGAGAGAAAGCTCTTCATTTCCAATCTTAGACACAAATACCAGGGTTTTGCTGCTAAATAAAATCCTTTTATGCAGAAAAAAGCAAAAAGCACCATTATCGAAGTCAACAGCTTAATCAAAATTCCCAGCGAATTTCAGCCTGTGCTTGTTCACTGCAAAATACATGGAATCAGAGTCAGTGGGCAAATGAGGCATTGAGTGGCCAGTTTGGAAACGCTTTTTATAATTCCCTCGTACGTTCGTATTTTAAAATTTCACACTCCACTCAAGAACGTAATGAGTGTTCATTGAAGAGTTACGTTTGCAGATCGATGTGTGGAGAGTGTTTCATGCGCCATTGCTGGAGATATTAGTAAATATGATATTTCAGACAAAATCTGGGAAGACCTTGCGGCTCTGTCATGCGCAGAAACGGCAGTTCAATATGCCTCAGTTGGCTGGGAATAAATACAATTTCAATCTTTTCAAGGCCGTCGGTTTAGTCCTACTAAAGCAGGCGTAACAAATGCAGCTGCCTGCCAAGCGAACACACGTGCACCGCGCTTACACGGTAAAAGTTGACTTGAGGAGATGAAATTTTCTTTCCTGTCCAGAGGGAGTTATCAGGTCCTTTTCTTTCCGAAGTCTTGGCACGATGCTTCCAGACTGGAGTTTTACTGTCAGAAAGTCTGGCAGACCGCTCGCTCGCCACAGAATCCTATCTGCTGGAGAAGAGTGACATATAATTTCTGTGCGTTTGATAGGGTGTATGATATCAAACTGCAGACAGGGTTTCTCTCTCTTCTCTCTTACTCTCTTCGTCTTTTTCAGGTGATAAATAGAGGAAAAACCATCATGTCTTGCCCTTAGGGTAAAGAGATACTATGAACACTGTTGTGTCTTTATCTCGACAGAAAGGACATTTGGTGTGGAGAGTGAAAAATAACTGCACTGCACTCTCCCTGGATTTTTAACAATTTCAGTGCTCCTGTTCTCAAATTTGCCCTTTTCGACCATTAGAAATACAGAGAGGTTTATTTGTAACTAAAAATGACACTTCTGTAATCACAGCCAACCTCTTTGCTTTCATTTTCAATGCATCCACCACAGCACACAGCAGTAGCTTCAGTTGAGTTCACTGCTTCTCAAGTGGCTTTGCTTCAGATTTTGCATTGGACATCAGTGGCAGTATACAGTACAAACATAATTGTTGATTTTCGGTTTTAATGCGCTCACGATCTCAGTAATACACTACTAAAATACCACAAAGCTAGATTTGGTGAGCAGCATTTGGGCAAAATTAAGTTTATTTTTCTCACATCATTGGCAACTTGTGTTAAGCATGAAACTTTAATAATAATCGTGTAATCGTATTGCTTCACAAATGAGGGTCAATTCAATGCTGGATTTGCACAAAAGATGAACATGACGGCACATGCTAGTGCATGAGTTGAATCAACTCCACAGCAACTACATCAATTTATCCACTAACCATTCAGAGACGACTAAAAGTTGTAACTTCTTCCTGAGTCTCTCCATCAGTGTCGACTCCGGTTTGAACAATGTAAGGCTGAACACCGTTACTTTGGCTGTGTGAGATTCTCCAGCTTTGTTGTTGTTGAGCTGTTAAAGCTCCGCCCTCTTCTGGAAAGGGGGCCGGGAGCAGCAGCTCATTTGCATTTAAAGGGACACACGCAAAATTGACGTATTTTTGCTCACACCCAAATAGGGGCAAATTTGACAAGCTATAATAAATGATCTGTGGGGGATTTTGAGATGAAACTCAAAATACATAAAATCTTACTTTTTGAACAATTCATCTCAGATTTTTAATATAAAAGCTTTTCTTCTTTCAATATACAGTGCATTCAGTTTTAATGTGTACAATTCTTGTAAGGAAGGAAACTGGCGAGGATTGTCTTATTATTGAGGAGTCAGATGAAGTTCAGCAACATGATTCACGCATTTCATCTGCAGCGATGACCTGAGTTCAGAGATGTTTATTGCATCTGACATCCATTGTCTGAAAGGCCATGACGCACTGAAAATAAAGCAGCAGTGATTTTACTATTAAAGTTAAATTTAGCCACTATTTTAAATGTCTCAAGCACGTCCAGACTAAAAATTCACTCATTGCTTTTATGCCAAATTGTTGCTCTTGGATGTGCCTCTCATGTCTTCTGGCGTGGGTTGAGGACAGAGATATTGTTTTGTCAATTTGCACAACATTTGAAGCTCATTAGGCATAGTTAGTGCAACCGGGAGAGCTGATAAAACCAGACGAGCTTAATTTCATATTTAGGCCATAGGTCTGCAGTCTTTGTCAGTTATACTAATTCAGTGCCAACTAACACGCAGGGAAGGTTGCGTCTGCTGCGATTCGACTCCCGCTGGAGCTGATATGAGTCAGAAATGCACCAAAGGCAATGTGGACTTTTTTCTCTATTTTCTTCTGTTTTTTTGTTTGTTTTTTAAGAGACAAACATTTGACTGGATATGAATCATGAAAAAGATTGTTTAGACTTGCTTTAAATATGTTTTCTTACAATGAATTTGCAGAAAATCTGATGTAGGATCTTGTTCACACAGTGCCATTTTGAACATGTAATTCAAAAAAATAAATAAATATGAATTTGCTCTCATTTCAACCGGCTGTTATGAAAGACTAAGAGTTTTCATTCAGTTTAGTGTTTTATCTATTACTTTATATTTAGACCTATGCGCAATAACCCTCCATGCTACCAAGTTAAAGAGGATCTATTATGCCTCAAGTCTTGATTTTGTTTTTGGGCTCTTTTTGAGTAGGTTTTCATGGTTCTCTTTTCCCAGTCTGTCAGTAACGCTCTGTTTAGTTCCTGTCTCTATGAAGCCCCTCCTTCTGAAAAGCACACTGTGCTCTGATTGGTCAGCTGGAGCAGTGTGTTTGTGATTGGTCAGCCTCTTCAATCATGTTTGGGAAATGTCCCGCCCCTTACCATAACCACAAGTTTCAACACACTACTAACTAACTCAACCAGGCCCCGCCCCTTTATTTTGCATATGCCTGGGCGGTAATTATTTAAATAAGTAATACTGTGTCATGTTCGTTCCTGGAAGAAAACAGTGCATTAACACAGAAATTAATCAGCAAATAAATGTTGTGCATCTTTATCTGATATTAAAACTATATTATCATGTTGTTGTTTGTGATTTGCTGTTACTGACAATCAGTGTTTATTGTCGTGCCATCTACGTGTTTGAGACAAAGATTGCTAAGATGGAAATTCATCATCTCTCCTGTCCTTTTGGATTTACTGTACTGCCATACCCCATAAGACTTCATTTCTTTGCTCGCATGCCGAGCTCTGTCTACATGCTTTCACACAGGATTGAGGAGCAGGTTTTGTAATATAGTGCCTGACTGGTAATATGTCATGAAGATATGTGGCCGTCCAACATCTGCTGGGCCGGAAGCAGAAGCCCTGCATCTTGTAATCTGCTCAAATCCCTTCTCGTCATATCTCAGACACACATCGGTAGCTCAATTTAGATATGATGTGTGCTCTATAAGCACAGAGAAAGTATTGCTAGATTTAGGAGAATAAAACACTTGAAATCTGTTCCTCACTTGATCAGCGCTTTGTGTTCCATTGTCTCCTTGGTGTATTTTGGGTGACTCTCATGAAAATATGTCCAGTTCTACCCCACAATCAAAAATGTTTTACAATAAAATACGGAGCCCTGCACATGACATGCAGGAAAAAAAAAATAGTAGGCTAAATTGTGCACAAGATTTACTAATTCACTCCCTCGATTTACTAAATCGTGCGGACGATTTAGCAAACTGCAGGAACGAAATAGTAAATCGTAAAGCATGATTTAGCAAATCAAGGGAACGAAATAGTGAACCGTGTGCACGATTTAGTAAATCGAGGGAACTAATTAGTAAATCTTGTGCATGACTTCGCAAATCGAGGGAACTAATTAGTAAATCTTGCACACAATTTACTTTTTTTTTTCTTGCATGTTATGTGCGGGGCTCTGTAAAATGACTATTTTTACTTGTCTTTTTATTTAAAGGTGCTGTAGAACGTCTTTTCAAAAGATGTAATATAAGTCTAAGGTGTCCCCTGAATGTGTCTGTGAAGTTTCAGCTCAAAATACCCCATAGATTTTTTTTTTTGTTATTAATTTTTTTAACTGCCTATTTTGGGGCATCATTAACTATGCACCGATTCAGGCTGCGCGGCCCCTTTAAATATCTCGCTCCCTGCCCTCCCGAGCTCTCGACTATAAGTGCAGTTATACAGTGCATAAACAAAGTTCACACAGCTAATATAACCCTCAAATGGATCTTTACAAGATGTTCGTCATTCATGCTGCATGCATGCATCGATTCCTGTGAGTATAGTATTTATTTGGATGTTTACATTTGATTCTGAATGAGTTTGAGGCTATGCTCTGTGGCTAACGGGCTAATGCTACACTGAGATTTACAAAGAATGAAGTTGTGTTTATGAATTATACAGACTGCAAGTGTTTAAAAATGAAAATAGCAACGGCTCTTGTCTCCGTGAATACAGTAAGAAACGATGGTAACTTTAACCACATTTAACAGTACATTAGCAACATGCTAACGAAACATTTAGAAAGACAATTTACAGATATCACTAAAAATATCATGTAATCATGAATCACGTCAGTTATTATTGCTCCATCTGCCATTTTTCGCTGTTGTCCTTGCTTGCTTACCTATTCTGATGATTCAGCTGTGCACATGCAGACGTTAATACTGGCTGCCCTTGTGTAATGCCTTGAACATGGGCTGGCATATGCAAATAATGGGGTCATACATATTAATGATCCCGACTGTTCGGTGTTACGTTGAGATTCGCCTGTTTTCCGGAGGTCTTTTAAACAAATGAGATTTATATAAGAAGGAGGAAACAATGGTGTTTCAGACTCACTGTATGTCATTTCCATGTACTGAACTCTTGTTATTCAACTATGCCGAGGTAAATTCAATTTTTGATTCTAGGGCACCTTTAAATCAGCGAAATGTCAGGCAGTATAGTAAATACCACCAGAATGAATACTTTTCAGTTTACATAGTTGAATTATTCATTAGTTTGTTCATTCATTCATTCATTTTTTATTTGTTTGTATTTTATGCATTATTTTTACTTGATTTTTTTATTTAAATCACCAAAATATCAGGCAATATAATAAATACTATATCACGATGCATTCTTTGCAATTTACATAGTTAAATTATTTGTTTGTTTGTTCATTTATTCATGTTATTTTCTTGATAATTTGTTTGTTTTTCCTGCTTTAGATGTACTGTATAATATTATTTTTTTTTTATAAAATAACTTCTCTTTTCTTTCTTTTGATTTTGAGGTGAATTTACTGACTTCCAAAACTGTATTTGATTTACAAATGCGTTCATGTTTTATAATGCATAGGCAAAGCTTGGAAAAACAAGTCAATGAAACAGCATATTTAAATTAGCATAGTAATTTACATATGCTAAATAACACAACATGTGTGGGCTACTGTACATCCCCATAAATAAACACAAGCATTACAGCGGTGTTAATTAAAAAAGGTAATTATGTCTCGTTACAATGAAAACAGTGGCCCTCTCCATGGCCTGCTGTGTTGGTGAGAAGCGTCTCTTATGGAAATTAAAACATTTCTAATGAAATAATGAAGCATAGAAATTAGCTAAGGATCAGTCGCCCTCAACATAGAGAACTTTTTTTAATTACTAGATAATTTTACTTATATGAACTAATTATGTACACATTTCCCAATAATATTTCCATTTTACTGTAGCTTAATAAGGCCATGATCAAAATGATATTGCAGCCCGATATTGAGTCCATTTATCTGTGTTTATATCATTATGCTAGCCCCAAACGGTGTTCTCTTATCATTAAAATCTTCTGCGTATGGTGTTTTTCGTCTTCATTTCGAAATTGACTTGCTAATTGAAAAGTTTCTCAAAAATGTTGCAGA
Organism: Culter alburnus; assembly: GCA_028476615.1. Taxonomy (NCBI): domain Eukaryota; kingdom Metazoa; phylum Chordata; class Actinopteri; order Cypriniformes; family Xenocyprididae; genus Culter; species Culter alburnus. The sequence goes on from JAOTNS010002589.1 coordinate 1,813,856, forward strand.
AGAATTAGCTTCCTGATGAATTCACTGCTGGCAGAGTATCATTACTGTAGAAGTGCCTTCAGACACAAACTGTGATGGCAGTACAGTAGTTTGCTATACTTCAGTGCTATTTTTTTTTTATATTTGCCTGTGTTACAGACTTAATAACCCTGCATAATTTGCACTCTGTGTGTTGTCCTGGTCAGTGACATACAGATTATGACTTTTAATTTTACTTTCCTTAAAAAATGCATTCAAAATACTTCTCTAGTGTTCATTTTTTTTACAGAATTTGGGTGTTATTTGAGAGCAGTGGTGGTTTTTCTTTGTTCGGATCTCACAGATCTGGCCATTGTAAACTCTGCTATTGTCATGACAACTGGTTCATGTGTCTCAAATGTAACATTCTGTGTGTGATACACTGTTGCCTGTAAATGTGCTTCCATTGTAACTGATGCCACATTTTTTCTCGAGGGTGTTATTGGGTAATTTTTTATTATTATTATTATTATTATTATTTTATTAAAAGGAAGAACACAAAAATAGTCCCAGGTCTATTGTAGTTATTAATAAATTTAGACTATTTGCAAATCATTTTAAAAAATATATATATTTAAAAATACTCTTATTTGTATGTCTAATAAGTGAAAAACACAGAACTTTTCTTGTCTTGTCACAATCAGTTATGAATTATAATAATCATATCATATTAATCAAATAATAGCATGTTTTCAATTCAAAATGTTGAGTAGTTCACATCACTAGATATTACTGTTGGTCACTGAATCATAATAAAGTCGTCATATATTAAATGTTTAGCTACTTACTCGTCACGTACTCTTTCACTGCTAAAACGAAAGCATTGTGTTGGAATTCGCACTCATCTACCTGTGAACAGTAAGCCCCGCCTTCTTTGATTTGATTGGCCAGCTCACTCATTCTGACAGTGATGAGCGCTGAGGCAAACCAGCCTAAAAATGCAACTTTTAAAACTTTTTTTGTCATCCTAACAACAAACAGAGTGGAAAATATAAATACTGGGACTTGTTCTCCTTAATGTCTATGGTGGTTACGGCCCTGATAGAACCTTTTAGGGTTTGCCATCATGGGATCATTTTATGCACTTAGATTCAATTGATTCATTTTGTTTTCATTCAATTTTCATTTGAATTAAATTTTATGAATTATGCAGCTCATAAACATACCTTAAACAAGAAAAATAACTCATTAAACAAGTATTATGCAATCATTTAAGACATTTGTCAACCTTTTTGGCATAAAGCATTCTTTAACATTGAGTTCAGAACCCAATTAAACTTTTCTAAGAGTGTAGCTTAAATGTTAGTGTACCCAAACTATAGTACACTGGGAGGGTAAACACTTGTCCATACAGGGAGAAAACCTGACAAATGGGAAAGTGTGTTGGAAAATATAGTATATATAGGGGAGAGCGGGGTAAGTTGTCACACTCTTCATAACTCCAAAACTAGAGGCTCTCAAAAATCAAATAGCCACTTTGTGTGACTTCTTCTTGCATAGTCAACTTCCTGTTCACATGTGGTCAAGATCACTCTAATCTGAGGTTAGCACAATTTTCTTATTTTTTGGCTTAAAAATTGCACTTTAAATTTTATGCAATACAACTTTGTTAGACATGAATGTTAAAAAATATTATTTTGCACAACATAGAGGAGACAATAACGTGTCTCTTGATACTTTAGCTGACGTGCCATGTTGAGCTCACCTTGAGATTTAGCCAACATTAGCACACATGTCAGTTTGGGGCAAGTTGTCTCAATGACTTTGGGGCAAGTCGTCACATGTGACAACTTGCCCCAGTACAAATAAACACATACAGGTGCTGGTCATATAATTAGAATATCATGAAAAAGTTATTTTTTTTATTGTAAATTATTTTTAAAAATGAAACTTTCATATATTCTAGATTCCCTACATGTAAAGTAAAACATTTCAAAAGTTTTTTTTTTTTTTTTTTTTTTTTTTTTTTTTAAATTTTGATGATTAGAGCGTACAGCTCATGAAAGTCCAAAATCCAGCATCTCAAAATATTAGAATATTTCCTAAGATCAATCAAAAAATGGATTTTCAAAACAGAAAAGTTCAAGTTCTTTAAAGTATGTTCATTTGTACACTCAATACTTGGTCGGCAGCACATATTACAGCAAATGACTTGTTCCTAGCACAAATTACAGCATCAGTGAGTGTGGCATGGAAGTGATCAGCCTGTGGCACTGCTGAGGCACTACTGAGCCTTCAGATCATCTGTATATTGTTGGATCGACTGTTTCTCATCTTTCTCTGAAAATATCCCATAGATTCAGGAGTCAGGCATGTTGGCTGGCCAATAAAACACAGTAATATCATGGTCAGCAAACCACTTGGAAGTGTTTTTGCACTGTGGGCAGGTGCTAAAGTCCTGCTGGAAAAGAAAATCAGCATCTCCATAAAGCTTGTCAGCAGATGGAAGCATAAAGTGCTCCAAAATCTCCTGGAAGATGGCTGCATTGACTTTGCACTTGATAAAACACAATGGACCAACACCAGCAGACGTCGGCCCCCCAAATTATAACTTCAGAAATTTCCCACTAGACTTCAAGCAGCTTGGATTCTGTGCCTCTCCAGTCTTCCTTCAGACTCTGGGACCATGATTTCAACATGAAATGCAAATTTACTTTTATCTGAAAAGAGGACTTTTGACCACTGTTCACTGTCCAGTTCTTTTTCCCTTAGCCCAGGTAAGATGCTTCTGACGTTGTTTTGTTTCAGAAGTGGCTTGGTAGTCCTTTTCCTGAAGATGTCTGAGTGTGGTGACTCTTGATGCGCTGACTCCGGCTTCATTTGACTCATTGTGAAGCTCCCAAGTGTCTGAATCGGCTTTACTTGACAGTATTCTCAAGCTGTGGTCATCCCTGTTGCTTGTGCACCTTTGCCTACCCAATTTCTTCCTTCTAGTCAACTTTGCATTTAATATGCTTTGACATCACTCTGTAAACAGCCACCACATTCAGTAATGACCTTCTGTGACTTACTCTCTTTGTGGAGGGTGTCAATGATTGTCTCCTGGACCATTGCCATTTCAGCAGTCTTCCCCATTAGTGTGGTTTCAAAGAACAAGAGATACCCAGAATTTATACTGTAGGGATGGTCATTTAATGAAACTCAAATGTAAATATTCTAATATTTTGAGATACTGGATTTTGGACTTTCATTAGCTGTACGCTCTAATCAACAAATTAAAAAAAAAAAAAAAAAAAATTAAAAAAACTTTTGAAATGTTTTACTTTACATGTAGGGAATCTAGTATACATGAAAGTTTCATTTTTTAAAAATAATTACAATAAAAAATGAACTTTTTCATGATATTCTAATTATATGACCAGCACCTGTAGAACATGCTCAAAAAAGAGGTTCAGTATGTTAAGTCAGTTATGTTCAGAGATTAAACATGTTAAGTTAAGCGAGTTATCTGCAGTATTCCATTCAGTTTCATGGATCTATGTGCAAGCCAGAGAAAGTTTGAGTTTAAAGTTCAAAGTAAAGTGGTCTTGCCACTTAATGTGTTTTGATTGAAATGTGTATTGTTTGGATTGAAATAATTGTTTTTCCAAATTCTCTAGGCATGATTGTTTATATTTCCAGTTCTGGGTTGAATTTAAAAATTAAAATCAATAATCACAATGAAGTAGTTGTGTTCTTATTTTTTAGATAATCTAGTGTGACAACTTACCCGCCGATGGGGCAAATTGTCACAAGTGCACATTCTCTATTCAACAGTCTACAACTCCGTAATGAGATAAGATATGAAAATGTAATGAATACAATATATGTGCCCAAGACTTCCTACTTTCATTTGGTATGACACTTATACCATTGTGATGTATGGTGCTCAGTAAATGTTAGACAGTGTGACAACTTACCCCACTCTCCCCTACAGTGTGTGTGTGATCCCTTATTTGTGATATATGTTAACATATATTTATTAATATATTTTTTAATTTATATAGTTTATTCTTTTGACAGATGCTTTTATCTTTTAGTGACTTTTTCAGACTGTAAGCACGTTTCCTAGAAATTGATCCTGTCATCACGTCATTCTAGTTGACCTACATGAATGTAATATAGTGACATGTTACTTTTAGAACTGCATATGACTTCTGGTCCATTATGATGACTGTTTAATCTCTGTCTCCCTTCAGATAACCAGTCCATGGCATCTCAAACGGCGGTGAGCATCCGCATCCTGGACGTGAACGACAACCCTCCCGAACTCGCGACTCCTTACGAGGCTTCAATCTGCGAGGATGCCAAACCTGGCCAGGTGAGATAACGTCTCTATATTTTGCACATAGTGAAGTTGCATCAGTCTAATCAGAAATCACGTTCGCCAGACCCGCCTCACTATGATCGCATCAGCGCTTGAAACGAGATCCGTTGTTCTGCACATAAAAATCAGTATTGCACATACGCTGTCGATTTACTCGGGATGATATCTGCGGTCAGAAGACACTGACTTAGTTGTTCCCAATGGCTTCTTGTGTTGATAAAGCTGTCAGCTGAGATTGGTACCTAGAAGGAATTTGTCATTTCCATGAAAAGCACATGTAATCTGACATCGGACATATCACGCAGCTCCTCTCAGACAGCTGGGCTCGCCGTTAATATTTATATCAATAGCGGAGTGTTTCGGGAACATCAGGTGTGCGGCATGATGAAGTGGTGAGATTCTAATTGCATTGTGGGAATGCCGCTCTCAGCATGGCCTCCCTGATTCTGTTTGACGGCAGTTTACAACGACTAACAAGATTTGTTTTTCTGAAGCTCAATATCTTGTCTGATCTCACTGGGCTAATGTAGTTTGGCTCAACTCACCAATCTCTCCTAAAAAGTGAAGCATCTGAGAGATGCTGCATGAACTCCGCTGACCTCACAAGACCTCCGATCCTGGACAGAAACATTGGAGTCATGGCAGAACAATCAGTGAGTGTCAGATTTAGTACGGAGCCAATCGCTTTCCCGTTTTTGTCAAAATAGTTTCATTATTGCTTTGCTCCTACTTTGGACCTTTTTCAATTGGAAAGAATGATCCGTGTGACATTTCGTCCCAAAGGCAATTTATAAACTAGTTGTGAAAAAAGTGCGCGATGTCAAGCCAGCGGTGCAGCAAACTCACCTGCAGCGTTGTGTGCGACTTGTTGCTTTTGTTTACACATGGAATAAAAGAACACATGTTCAGCCCAAAAATGAAACTTCTGTCATCGTTTATTTACCTTCATGCTGTTTCAGAACCACATGACTTACTGTCTTTTGTGGAGCACAAAAAGTGAATTACTGCAGAATAAAAAAGCTCTGTTCCCAAAGCTGCTTTACCGCCAAAATTGGCAGCTAAATTTTAAGACAAATCTTAAACTTGGCAATATTTGTTTCACCATTTATAAAATTTACAACATTAAACACTGTTATTTTCCTGTTTATCACTGTGAAGCTGCTTTGAATCCACATTGTATAAAGTGCTATATAAATAAAGCTGATTTGACTGCTCTGAAGAAGACAGAATAGGTATTTTGCTTTATGCTGCCACTATGAAAACAGTCCTCTGCATGTCTTTATCTGTGAGCTACAACACTACTATTAATCATTAGCAGAATAATCCAGTTACTTGACATTGAGCAGGTGCTGCATTTGACTGTAGTTTATGGCAAATATTTTTATTCAAGTTATGATGAGACAATTAACATTTGCTTTTCAATGGCGTTAGTCACAATATGAGCTAACTGATGTATGCGAAACAGAATCAAGCTATAGAATGCAAGCAAATTAATTAAAGGGGAAAGAGGGCTGAACTATATATATATATAGTTCAGTCATAAAACTCTAGAGGGCAATTTTTTATCTCACAATTCTGACTTTTTAACTTTTTTTCTCATGATTGCGAGTTTTAAAGTTAGAATTAAGTTATATAGAATTAAGTTATATAAAGTCAGCAATTATAAATATAAAGAAATATAAACTCGCAATTCTAAGAAAAAAAATATTTTTTTCCTCACAATTGAAAATTATAACATGCAATTGCGAGTTTATATGACTCAATTCTGACTTTATAACTCACAATTCTGACTTTATAACTCGCAATTCTGACTTTATATCTCACAATTCTGACTTTATAACTCACAATTCTGACTTTATAACTCACTTCTGACTTTATAACAATTCGACTTATAAAATTCTGACTTTATATCACACAATTCTGACTTTATAACTCGCAATTCTGACTTTATAACTCGCAATTCTGACTTTAAATTCTGACTTTATACTCGCAATTCTGACTTTATAACTCGCAATTCTGACTGACTTTTATTTCTGACTTATAACTCGCAATTCTGACTTCTGACTTTATAATCTTCGACTTTATAACTCACAATTCTGACTTTATAACTCACACTCGACTTTATCGCATTCTGACTTTATATCTCACAATTCTGACTTTATAACTCGCAATTCTGACTTATATACACAATTCACTTTGACTTTATATTCTGACTTTATATCTCGCAATTCTGACTTTATAACTCGCAATTCTGACTTTATAACTCACAATTCTGACTTTATAACTCGCAATTCTGACTTTATATCTCGCAATTCTGACTTTATATCTCGCAATTCTGACTTTATAACTCAATTCTAATTCTGCAATTCTGACTTTATAACTCGCAATTCTGACTTTATAACTCGCAATTCTGACTTTATATCTCAATTCTGACTTTATAACTCACAATTCTGACTTTATAACTCGCAATTCTGACTTTATAAACTCGCAATTCTGGGACTTTAACTCACAATTCTGACTTTATATCTTGACTTTATATCTCACACTGACTTTATATCTCGCACTTTATATCTAATCTGACTTTACTCACATTCTGACTTATATCTCGCAATTCTGACTTTATAACTCACATTCTGATTTATGCAATTCTGACTTTATAACTCGCAATTCTGACTTTTATACTCGCAATTCTGACTTTATAACTCACAATTCTGACTTTATCTCGCAATTCTGACTTTATATCTCGCAATTCTGACTTTATATCTCGCAATTCTGACTTTATAAATTCTGACTTTATAACTCGCAATTCTGACTTTATATCTCGCAATTCTGACTTTATAACTCGCAACTTTAACTCGCAATTCTGACTTTATAACTCGCAATTCTGACTTTATATCTCGCAATTCTGACTTTATAACTCGCAATTCTGACTTTATAACTCGCAATTCTGACTTTATAACTCGCAATTCTGACTTTATACTCGCAATTCTGACTTTATAACTCGCAATTCTGACTTTATATCTCGCAATTCTGACTTTATATCACACAATTCTGACTTTATATCTCGCAATTCTGACTTTATTCTCGCAATTCTGACTTTATAACTCTTCTGACTTTATATCTCGCAATTCTGACTTTATAGACATATTCGCAATGACTTTATAACTCGCAATTCTGACGCATTCTGACTTTATCTCTCGCAACTTCTCGGCGCAACTTTATCTCGCAATTCTGACTTTATAACTCGCAATTCTGACTTTATAACTCGCAATTCTGAGAAATTGTGAGATAAAATGTCGCAAATACTTTTATTATTTAATGGCGGAAATAAGTTGTCGTGAATAATTCATTTTATATACTGTATTCATTTGGATTGGGTTTTTTTCTTAAATTATGACATCATTTTCATGACAATCATGTGCTTTGTCGCCCCAATTCTCATTTCTCAAAGTCAAGTCAGTTGCTGGTCGCCACATGTGCAGCGCCCCCTTTCTGAGCGGAATTATTAGAATGTCTTTAAGTTGATGTTTGTCCTGAAAGCTCTGTTTATTTGTTGATCCAGTGTGATTGAACATTACCCCCCCCCCACCCCCACCCCCCCTTGAGCATCTGTGAAATGTACAGAACAACAAAAGGTTGTTTGCTTTTGGAGATGTCATGGGAAATTGTGTGCACTCCTTCTTTCTGCGTGGCTCTACTTGAGAGCTTCACTCGACAATAGAGCGGCTGAACGAGGGCTGTTATTGTGGGATTAAGGATTCTTAGAGATTTTTTGTTGTTGTAAAGAACTAGTAACCTTTGCATTTTTTGGATGTGCGTAAGAAAGGCCTTTGTAGTCTACCGTTTTCATCCTTGCAAAAAGAAAGGAATGAATGTTCCTTTCTTTTTTTTTTATTTTTTATTTAAGTTATTTATTTAACCGTTAAAATATATTTTATTTTATTCTCAGGTGTGCCGAAGTGCTGTTTTTTTTTTTTTTTTTTTTCCCCTCTCTTTCTCTTAGTTAAATTTTGAAGTACCATTTTACATTTCATTTTGTGGGATTATTTTAAGCATTAATACTTAATTTTAATTATTTCAATTAAAATACGTTTTATGTAGGTAAAGAATCTTAAGCAATGGAAATGTGCTGCTTACAAGCATTCGGTCCTTGTGATGCACAGATGAAAAATAGGTGTTCCAACAAGTACATAATTGTGATTAATTAAATTCTCCAATGAATCATTATATTAACTATCTTTTTTTCTGCATAAAACCCCAGAGATAAAGGTTCATTTATTCATGTGAATATGAATGACAGCTGTGAAAATGAAGACTAAAGAGCCTTTCAAAGACATAAAAGTACAACTACACAGTGACACTACACATTTTTTTAACTCCTTATGTACGTATATACATGTTTTTATACTTGTATTTATGTTTGTTTGTTTATTTATTTGAATAACATAAATCAATCATGAACAATCATGCCATATTTTACTTGCTCTCATGTTGTTCCAAAACTACCAAATAAGTTTATTTATTTTGCAGAGCACAAAAGATGATATTTTGAGGGATGTTGCAGTGTTTTTGTTCATACAATGAAAGTCAATGGTGTTTGAATAGTTGAAACATCCTTCAAAATATGTTCTTTTGTTTTCCACATAAAGACAGTCAAACAGGTTTAAAATGACATGAGGGTAAATAAATGATGACAGAATTTTCATTTTAGGGTGAACTATCCCTTTAAGAAAGAAAGTCCAGTTGATTTCGGATGTCATGTTGACTTTATATGGAAACTACATCAAATCACACATCTAGAAATTGTTCTTGGAAAGCACTAGAACTAGATGTAAATTGTGAGAGAAGCTGCATTGTAAGCAGCTTTTTAAGGTAAAGTAAAAATTGTACCTGAAAATAGGGTGGCACAAAAGAACGTGTTTTTTGTTGTCAGAAGAGCTAGAAGTAGAGGTATTTTAGTGATAACTCAAAGCGATGTGGGTGGTGCCTATATCTTAACAATCACCATGCGTTCTGTGATATAGCATCATGCTGTGGAGCTGCTTTTCATCTGGGCAACTCAGTGGACAGAACAAAGACTGAGCGCTACACAATACCAGTATATACAGAGTCAAGTAGAAAAAGCGTATAACAGCTCGGGAGACATTTCATCTTTCAGCAGGACAATTTCAAACCGAAGGGCCATGATACCCGCTGTTTCTGAAGCGCATTTAAGGTGAAAAATCGCAAGCGTCTCCTTCCCCCAAATTACAGCAGTAAAATGCAATCCGGTGATGGCTTAACATAATAAATTTCTCTCATTAAGCGCAGCACTCTTTGGAAGCCCCCTGCTGTAGCTTCAGCAATGCAGCTTTTGTAATAGCTTTACGATAACCTGTAGCATGTTTACGTGATTTGTAGCCCATCGCCCCGGGGTCCCCCATTGCGTTGTGTCGAATAAATTGGCTTAGGTGAGTAAGAGACGCCCGCAGAGCAAGACGCTGAGGTTTGTGCGTTCAAACTTTGCACACGCTCTCGCTCTGTGATTAATCACTTTGGTGATTGGGGTGGAAATTAGTCCTGTGGAGGAACACGCAATTAGAGTCATTTATCTCTCACCTGCGATTGGCGCTTTGCAGAAGATACACAGACCTCGGCCTACATGTAAACACTGTCGCGATGTGATGTGATGTTTTTACATGCATCATTTTTATACACGCCAGAGTCACAAGAGGGAACTTCTTTATGTTCTTGCATAACCCAGTTAACCCAGTGATTGGGTTGTTTTCCCCAGTTTAACCCAGATGCGGGTTGTTTTAAACTTAACCTAGGATGTGGCCTGTTTTAACCCGAGATAGCTGTTTTAAACCCAGCGATCGGTTTTTTAAACCAGATTTGGGTTTTTTAAACCAGTTTGTTTTTTAAACCAGATTGGTTGTTTTAACCCCTAGATTAGGCTTTTTAACCCAGAGATTAGCTAGGTTTTAACCCAGATAACCAGTGATTGGTTGTTTTTAACCCAGCATTGATTAGCTGTTTACCCAGTGATTGGGCTGTTTTAACCCAGAGATTAGGCTGTTTTAACCCAGCGATTGGGTTGTTTTAACCCAGCGATTTAACCCGTGATTGGGCTGTTTTAACCCAGAGATTAGGCTGTTTTAACCCAGAGATTAGGCTGTTTTAACCCAGTGATTGGGTTGTTTTAACCCAGAGATTAGGCTGTTTTAACCCAGAGATTACTGTTTTAACCCAGGATTGGGGTTTGTTTTAACCCAGAGATTAGCTGTGTGTTCTTTTTAACCCAGAGATTGGGTTTGTTTTAACCCAGCATTTAACCCAGTGAATTAGGCTGTTTATTTATGATTGGGTTGTTTTTAACCCGGAGATTGTTTTAACCCAGTGATTGGGTTTTAAACCCAGCAATTTAACCTTGATGGGCTGTTTTAACCCAGAGATTAGGTTGTTTTAACCCAGCAATTTAACCCAGAGATTAGGTGATTGGGTTAAATGTTTGCCCAACATGCTGGGTAATTTTATTTAACCCAACTATTGTTTAAAAATGATTATATTTCTGGCTTAAAATGAACCCAAAATATGTTGGAAATTAAAAAAATCACATAATTATAATCATAATGTTTTTACATAAACACATAATTATGCTAATATATTAAACAATATAAAAGCTGAACATTTATTAATAAGCAATTTAATAAATGTTTATTTTTATTTTTAATACTTGATGTTAATTGGTGTTAATTTCAACATTTACTAACACATTATAAATATCAAAAGTTGTATCTGTTAATATTATTTAATGGACCTGAGCAAACATGAACTAACAATCAACAGTATTTTAATAACTAACGTTAACAAAGATTAATAAGTACTGTAACAAATGTACTGATCATTATGATTTAATATTAGCTCATGCATGAACAAATGTTAAATATAGAAACTTATTGTAAGTGTTACAGAGAAAAATATAATAAATAAGTATCTATACATTTCACCATTCTAGCATTCAACTTTTTTACTCTTAAAGATAGTTGATATTTGATTAACTAGGTTATGCACAAGACAAACTTCAGTAGATTGTGCTTTGAAAATCACCTACTGTATAGAAATTACTTACAAAACAAAAGTCTTTGTATAATTTGCAAACCGGATCATATTCATATTCCCTCTTGTGCGATTCAGAAACTTCAGATTTTACATTATGTTGTGCTCTACTGCTAGCCCAATTATCAAGCTTTGTTCGTGTGCCATACCAGCGTCACCGTTTTCTCTGCTCTAGCCCTCGCTAGCGTCACCACTTGCGTTTCTGATAGAACAACAGTGAAATCAGATTAGCTTAAGCCGCTAAATGCATGGAGTTTGATCCCATTTGAAGGATGACAACACAGCGAATTTGTTTGTGTGTAAAAGGTGAATAAATCAGACAGAGGGAGAGAAAGAGGGCTAGAGACATGAAAAAGGACTTAGCCGATCGCTCATAAGCAGCTTTGGCTCAGAGGGCACGACTCCCTTCCAGCGATGTGACACCGTTGTTAGACATGGAAGGAGAAAGTGTTTATGAGCTCACGCGGATTTAAGTGTCAGGTAAATGTGTCGGACCGCGGTGTCCAAAAGAAGCTCGCGCTAAAAAAAAAAAACACACTTTAGTATTGCTATGGCATTGTCCAGAAATGCATGATATGACCATTGCACCATATCTAAAATATCAGTAAAACTTTGCAATAATGTCTAATTTGTTACCATTAGTTAATGCATTAACTGACATAAACTTAAAATGAGCAATATATTTTTGAAAAGTATTTATTAATGCTGGTTATTGCTATAATAGAAATACAGTTAGGCTTATTTATTGTTTGTTTGTTAACTAATTAACTAATGCTAAACAGATGCAACTTTTGATTTGAAAAACATATCAGTAAAAACATATTACTGTTTCTTTGTAACTATTGTATGAAATTTGCTAGCAATTTCTGAGTGAATCCTAAGTAAATCCATCACCATTTCTTTTTAGTGTAGAACCATGGTACTATGCTGTATAGGGCATGTATCATGGTACTACCATGCTGTTTTTAGGGCCTGTGCCACCATGGTACTATGGTGTATTTTAGGGCATGTACCATGGTACTTCTATGCTGTATTTTAGGCATGTCCACCATGTACTATGGTGTATTTTGGGCATATACCATGGTACTATGCTGTATTTTTAGGACTTTAATATGGTACTATGGTGTATTTTTGGGCATGTACCATGGTACTCTATGCTATATTTTTAGGGCATAACCATGGGTACTATGGTTATTTTTAGGGCATGTACCATGTACTTCTATGCTATATTTTTAGGGCATATACCATGGTACTATGGTGTTTTTTAGGGCATGTACCATGGTACTATCCTACCATTGTACTATATTTTTGGGCATTACCATGGTACTATGGTGTATTTTTAGGGCTGTACTCTGTATGTACTTCTAGGGCATATACCATGGTACTATGCTGTATTTTTAGAGCATGTGCCACCATGGTCCTATGGTGTATTTTTAGGGCATTTAATATGGTACTATGCTGTATTTTTAGGGCATGTACCATAATATATTTTTAGAGCATGTACAGCTGTATTTTTTATTAAGCAATCTTAACAAAGATGAATAAATTCTGCATTGCTCATTGTTAGTTAATGCATTGGATTATTGTAAACTGTTACCAGTGTTTTTTCCACCTAAATTCACATTTTTGCCACAAAAAGTGATTTGTTTACCCACAATTACCTTAGATGGATTTACAAAAGACACAAATGAACAAAGAGACGTTTGAAGTTCCCTTCTCGAGGTCTCTGATTCACGCCATGTCGCATTCATGATCTGGTTCATTATCTTACATCATACATGCGTGAGCCTTGTTCAGATTGACATGTGAAGCAGTCTGAGCGTGTGGCATTCCACTCGTAACCCTGTGGTATTTGAGCGTGCGGGCCTGATCGGATGAGAAGAGACAGATATCATATAGTGTCGCATGTGCAGGGAAAGGCCGGGTGGAAAGGCAAATACTAAGAACGGCCCGGGGACGAGAGGCCTGTCAACTCCACACAAGACATCAAACGGCAGCGAGCGGCTCTCCGTGACAGATCACAAGGGTCTGGTCCTCCCGCGGGACAGTCCCAGCTAGATGACTAATGTTTGAGGGGAAAAGTACACTCGCGCTCTCATGCACACGCATGCACACGCAGACGGCTGTGGAGATGGATTGGATCCCGCTCATATGGTGACACATACACTGTATAGTGTTCAATCCACTCCTACAGCCAAGAATGAAAATGTTCCCATCCTCATTTCATTAAAAATACATACAGTAGTGGCCAAAAGTGATGTCTGGAGGGGATATTGGGTTTTAATGACCCTACATGTTCGATTGAACCATCAAAATATGAGGAAAGTGTTTTATAGTTTTTAAATATGAGGGAAGAACAAAACACTAAACTTGGATTAGGTATTTATCTGACAAAATTATTGATCAGTTTCTAACTATTTATCAGTAACTAACAAAACTTTGCCACTTTCAAAAAGTAAGGAATACATTTTCAATGTGTTATTTAAATAAATCATGTTTTAAATTCACATATAAATAGATATACAAACCCGATTCCAATCTCATAAACTTATATTTTATTCACAATAGAATATAGATAACATATCAAATGTTGAAAGTGAGACATTTTGAAATGTCATGCCAAATATTGGCTCATTTTGGATTTCATGAGAGCTACACATTCCAAAAAAGTTGGGACAGGTAGCATAAGAGGCCGGAAAAGTTAAAAGTACATATAAGGAACAGCTGGAGGACCAATTGGCACTTATTAGGTCAATGGCAACATGATTGGGTATAAAAAGAGCCTTCAGAGTGGCAGTGTCTCTCAGAAGTCAAGATGGGCAGAGGATCACCAATTCCCCCAATGCTGCAGCGAAAAATAGTGGAGCAATATCAGAAAGGAGTTTCTCAGAGAAAAATTGCAAAGAGTTTTGAAGTTATCATCATCTACAGTGCATAATATCATCCAAAGATTCAGAGAATCTGGAACAATCTCTGTGCGTAAGGGTCAAGGCCGGAAAACCATACTGGGCCCGTGATCTTCGGGCCCTTAGACGGCACTGCATCACATACAGGAATGCTACTGTAATGGAAATCACAACATGGGCTCAGGAATACTTCCAGAAAACCTGTCGTGAACACAATCCACCTGCCATTCGCCGTTGCCTGGCTAAAACTCTATAGGTCAAAAAGAAGCCATATCTAAACATGATCAGAAGCGCAGGCGTTTTCTCTGGCCAAGGCTCATTTAAATGGACTGTGGCAAGTGGAAAACTGTTCTGTGGTCAGACGAATCAAAATTTGAAGTTCTTTTTGGAAAACTGGGACGCCATGTCTCCGGACTAAAGAGGACAAGGACAACCCAAGTTGTTATCAGCGCTCAGTTCAGAAGCCTGCATCTCTGATGGTATGGGTTGCATGAGTGCGTGTGGCATGGGCAGCTTACACATCTGGAAAGGCACCATCAATGCTGAAAGGTATATCCAAGTTCTAGAACAACATATGCTCCCATCAGACGTCGTCTCTTTCAGGAAGACCTTGCATTTTCCAACATGACAATGCCAGACCACATACTGCATCAATTACAACATCATGGCTGCGTAGAAGAAGGATCCGGGTACTGAAATGGCCAGCCTGCAGTCCAGATCTTTCACCCATAGAAACATTTGGCGCATCATAAAGAGGAAGATGCGACAAAGAAGACCTAAGACGTTGAGCAAGAAGCCTGTATTAGACAGAATGGGACAACATTCCTATTCTAAACTTGAGCAACTTGTCTCCTCCGTCCCCAGACGTTTGCAGACTGTTATAAAAGAAGAGGGGATGCCACACAGTGGTAACATGTCCCAACTTTTTGAGATGTGTTGATGCCATGAAATTTAAAATCAACTTATTTTTCCCTTAAAATGATACATTTTCTCAGTTTAAACATTTGATATGTCATCTATGTTGTATTCTGAATAAAATATGAAATTGAAACTTCCACATCATTGCATCTGTTTTTATTCACAATTTGTACAGTGTCCCAACGTTTTTGGAATCGGGTTTGTATTTGCAGTGTCCTCTGAGGAGCTGACATATGAAGTGTGAATTGAAGAGTATCTGAAAGGTCAGCTGTGATAATGAGGATAGTTATGCGTGAAGGAGGAAAATTACACTTATTCTCCTTTTTGCATTTTGGATGGTAGTAAATGGTGCATTGTCATTTAAATATCAATTCTGATTTACTAGTAATGAGAGGAGTCTGTGTGCGGTAAGCCTGTTCTGGCATTTATGTAGTGAATCCACATCAGAGTTGTGTCCATTAGTATTTAATTTTTATTGCTTTAGTTAGTGTTTTTTTTTTTTTTTTATATATATATAATATATAGTATATATATATATATAATATATATATATATATTTTTTTTTATTTATTTTTTTTTTTTTTTTGAGGCTCACCCTCTCTTGCCTCCTCAAAGGAACTGCTGCTGCATATGTTTAATTGTTTGTTTAATTCATGTTTAAAAATGTAGTTAAACGTAACAATAAAATAATTTTAAATGCAACTTTTATAGGATTTGTATTGCATAGCTCTTTTATTGCATTTTTAGAATGCACTTGTTAATTTTTTACTTAATTGATAATTGTGACTCAAATCTTTTTTTTTTTTTTTAATCAGTTTAATGAAATGAATCATGTGAATGAACTGATTCTCTAAAATGAATCAGATTTCCCAACACTACTTGATAGAGAGAAACAAGAGCATGTTTATATGGAAGCTTGTTTCTGCCACTATATAAAAAAAATAAAAAGGTAATTGCACAAATTGTACAAATCGCAATTTGTGACATTTAAGCTCGCAATTGTGAGTTATAAAGTCAGATTTGCATTGTATAAAGTCAGAATTGTGTGATATAAACTCACAGTTGCATCTTATAAAGTCAATATTGCAACTTAGAATTGTTTATATCTTGCAATTCTGACATTATAACATGCAATTGTGAGTTTATATCATGCAATTCTGACTTGCATTATAACTTGCATATCTGAGAAAAATAGTCTGAATCGTGTGATAAAAAAAATTGCAATTACCTTTTTTTTTTCATGGCGGAAACATGTTTGACACTTTTTGATCAGTGATTTTCCATGCTATCATTTGTGATGACGTGGATTTTTACTGGAAATTATTTTACACTGATTGCACTCATTAAGATCAATTTCTAGCCAATTAAATATTTTGAAGCAGAGCATACAGTAAATTAGAGGATTCTTTATTTACACTGTATTTGTCCATGAGTTGTTAAATATTTTATTCATTTCTTTGACTTTTCCTGGCCCGGAAATCACAGCTTAATATTTCCAGGTTTTCCAAGCACTATGTAAACCCAGGTTTAATTATTGCCTCCACTAACTACTTGCAATTAGTTACTCTCCTCATTGCTGGTGGATATTTCACGCACATTTAAACTTACGGAATTAAAACTCTTGAACTTCTCTGTTCCATCTCGGAGGTCAACATCCTCCTCCTCTGTGTGAAGGAGGAAGACTTTCGCAGAGGGCCTTTGGTCCTGCAAGACTCTGGAGAATGTGCAAGACTTTTGGGAGACTCTTGGCTTCTCACTTTCCAAGCCTCGTGCAGCTTAAGAGGTCATGAGGGGGCTGTTGGATGGAAATCTAATTAGATGATTTTGCTTGAGGGAGCTGTGTTTGCCACTCAATAAACTCCCACACAGTGGTTCTCTCTTACAATCCTTCCCTCCTTCACATTATTTTTCTCTCCGTCTATCTTTCTCAGAAGTCCCTGTTTCTTTCTCTGTTTTTCCATCCCACCCCTTTCCCTCCAGAAACCCCCTCAGGCATTAATTTTGCCCTCAAAATTGGAAAATATCATATATGACCTTTTGTTGTTTCTGTCCTTGGCATCGCAATTAACGTTTGTTAAGAAAACAGTGTTCAATGCATTCATTTATTCTTTTTCAGAGTTTCTCATTTACCCTTGTTTACTTCATTTTTTTTTTACCAGCCCAACAATAGCTCATTAAACAAATGAGGGTCACAAAATAGGAGGAATGGGATTGTTCCAATTAACAACTCTGGTTCCTTAAAGCCAACATGAAGAATTGATCCTGTTTAATTTCTTAAAGGAATAGTTTACCCAAAAATGAAAATTTTGTCATCATTTACTCACCTTCACATTGTTCCAGTGAGTTTCTTTTTTCTGTTGAACACAAAAGAAGATATTTTGAAGAAAGTTGACAGCAGCCATTGACTTCCATAGTTTTTTTTTTTTTTTTTTTTTACTACTATGGAAGTTAATGGCTGCCGTCAACTGTCTGGTTACCAACAATCTTCTTTTGTGTTTAGCAGAAGAAAGAAACTCATACAGGTTTGCAGCAACATAAGGGTGAGTAAATGATGAACTATCAGTGAACTATCCCTTTATGCATATTCCTGGTGTTAATGTGAATGATTCATCAGCGCACGATATTCTAAAGAAAAACATTTCTTCAACATATATGTCAAACTTCCTCTGCTCTGAAATTGCTTTCCTTTTCAGCTTCCCACTTATTTTTCATCCACCAGACCATCCTATATTTTTGAATCAATTAATGATTCTTTTTGAAATTTGTTACGCTCTCTTAAGTATGAAACCAATTTCTGAATATATGTACAATTAGCCACTTTGCATTTTTAACGTTCAGATGACTACTATTAAGATTAATAAATGTATGTTATATTTATATTCATTTTATTTTTACCCATCTTGGAAGACATTTAAACTGGATCTTTTTATGATCAAATATCTATCTGATAAAAAATGTTTAAAAAAAAAATAAAAAGTAAAAAATGCATGAATTTTGCATGAGTGTACATATTTTAAATATTAAATATTCTATTTTCTCTGATTCTTAGAAAAGAGCCAGTTCCTAAGAGTCACTTGTTCAGTAGTAGTGCATCAGTGAAGTAATATGGTTTAAGAAGTGTTAACAGATCCAAACACCATGAAAATAATGAAAGCACCGCTTCCCAGTTCCCAACCTTAAAGTTGCGGGCAGCATTTCATTCACAGCACTAGCGTAAACCGATGCAGTAGATGAGGGATGTTTGGAAGGCACTCAGCGGGAATTCAGCAAAACTTCTCTTTCAAGCTGGGAAGAGACCAATAAACAAACATCTTAAAAATATAACATCTGTTTCGTTTACACCCCCTCTTCAGTCATGTTGCTGGAGTTTGTGTAATGCTCTTTATGCAGTTTTCTATACCCCAGAAAAAGTCACTGGAGTACGGCATGTTGATTAAAGGGTCTTAAACGCGACCTGCCGTTGCCGTAGCGTATGCATTATCAACTGCAGACAGAAGTGGAGCGCTGCGAATAATGATGGGGAGAATAGGCTAGAGTTTAGTTTAAAGCTGCTGTGGATGGAATCAACATAAACATTATCAGCTGCAAGTACTCCCAGAGTTATGAAATATGCTTTGGAGTTTCAACACCTGGAGTTTTACTCTAATATCAAGAAGTCCTGGTGGTTTAATTATGTTCCAAATGAATGTCTATGCTGGTCACAGCTGGTTAGTTTTGATGTTGGACCACTATACTTCAATTGTCCATTTGTCCCTCCATGAAAGTTAGTTATTTTATCATTGGCAACACTTTACAATAAGGGTGAAGATGTTGCAGTGGTGAAATGCATTAGCTATCATCGACAACAGAAGAAGTAATGTTATATAGCTTTTACTGTTTAAAAAAAAAAAAAAAAAAAGGAATTAATATATGTGGACATTATTTTTAATCAAGATTGATGCGTGCTGTAAAAGTGTTTTTCATTCACTTTCATTCAACTTTTTTTTTTCTAACTTAAATTCACTGATGTTGTTCAGCTAACATACTATTTTAAGTTTCTATTGATTAAACTAATCTCTTTGTGGTTCAAAATTTTCAAATTTGTTCAAACTTGTGGATCAAAATTTTAAGGCATCCAGGTTTCTTACTTTGAAGTTAAAAGTGAAAAAAAATGTAAAATTATGATATATTGTATATATATATATGGATGAATTGGGACGATAGATGGATGGACATATGAATGGATGAATGGATGGATGGATGGATGGATGGATGGATGGATGGATGGTTGGATGGATGGATGGATGGATGGATGGACATGAATGGACAAATGGATGGATGGATGGATGGATGGATGGATATATGGATGGATGGATCATATGGATGTATGGGATGGACATATGTACGTACGGATAGATGGACGGACGGACGGATGGATGATGAATGGATGTACAAATGGATGGATAGATGGAGGATTGGATAGATGGATGGATGGATGGATGGATGGACGGATGGATGGATGGATGGATGGATGGATGGCGAATGGGATGATGGATGGATGGATGGACGAATGGACCGATGGATAGGATGGACGGATGGATGGATGGATGGATGTACGGATGGATTGGATGGATGATGGATGATGGACGAATGGACGAATGGAGATGGATTACGAATGGATGGGGTGGATGGACGGATGAATGTACGATGGATGGATGGATGATGATGATGGATGGATGGACGGATGGATGGACGGATGGATGGATGCACGGATGGATGGACGGATGGATGACGATGGATGACGGATGGATGGATGGAGGATGGATGATGGATGATGGATGGGACGAATGGGATGGACGGATGGATGGAATGGATGTATGATGGATGGTGGATTGGATGGATGTACGATGATGATGGATGATGGTGGATGGATGAATGGAGATGGATTGATGGATGGATGGGGATGGATGGATGGATGGATGGAGATGGATATGGATAAATGGATGGACGGATGGATATGTACGGATGGATGGATGGTGGATGGAATGATGAGATGGATGGTGGATGATGGATGGATGGATTGATGGATATTGGATGGATGGGACGATGGATGGATGGATTGATGATGGATGGTGGATATGGATGGATGGATGGATGGATGTATGGATGGGATGGATGGATGGATGGATGGATGGATGGATGGATGGATGGATGGGATGGGATGGATGGATGGATGGATGGATGGATGGATGGATGGATGGACAGACGGATGGATGGATGGATGGCATCTAGACATGACCCAGACTGGCCTCCTAAGCATGCAGACAGTTCACACTGGCACTGTTTTGACAGAAAATACATTTTTAAGATATAGCTGAAGGTTACATGTGTTTAGCACTAAGGAACAAGAAGTAAGATTTCACACAAGGCTTCTTTACCTTAACTTACCCTCGTAATGATTGGCAAGACTGCCTGCAGCTCACAGCCTGCGATAACAGCACTGAGTGCACAGCCGTGAATGAATGTTAACACAGAGGTCTGTTTCTGTGCCAGAATATGTTTCCATGTGAGCGTGACTGACAGTCAGTGGGCTTCAAACCAGCATGAGTAAATGTGCAGTCCAGCTCTTACATTAGATGGATATCAGCACCTCAGGGCAGTAACATACTGTAAATAACATACTTTAAAAGTGTGTACGTTGGTTACTGCAGTGGTAACTGCATCAGTATGTGATAGTTTCCTTCAAATCTGTGATTTTTAAAATGACATGTGGAAGCTGTTATTTATAATTATTAATTTATTATTATATATTTATTTATAGCTTGACGGCAATGCAAATCACTTTGGATAAACGTATCTTCCAAATGTGTAAAAGTCATGATTTCAAAAATGCAGAATTAAGACTTAAATTTCATAAATGATCATATGACTTTGTAAGACATGGAATATAGTGCACAAGTGCTTTTTGGAGCCTGAAAGCTATGGTAAGTATGAAAAAGTGTTGCACAAAAAATAACAGCATACAGGTTTGAAATGACAAATGAGTGAGTGAATAATGACAGAATGTTCAGTTTTAGGTGAACTATTTCTTTAAAATCTTCAGTGAATTGTTGGTTTCTCGTCCCCGGGAGCGCTGCACGCTGACTGCATCCTCGAGGATTGAGGCTTAAAGACAAGCACTTTGCCACTCTCGGAAACTCCAGCTTTAATCATTTTGAAGGGAAAACATCAGTGTTCGTGTGTGGTCTCCTTTGAGTATACTACAAGCATTTGTCCTTGCTTTCACTTTCCGTGTGTGTGTGTGTGTGTTTCCTTTTCATTTTCCAATCCGAGGAAGCGTGAGTGTTCCTCTCTGACTTCATTTGTACTTTAGGGAGCAGGGAAAGACTTTGCAAAAAGAATTTTAATTTACTTTTTTTTTTCCTCTCTCCTCTAATTACACTTTTGGATTTCCTATCACCCTCCCTAAAAATTGACACAAATGCCGTGCGAGCCTTTTGATGACCGTGTAATGAGAAATGAGCAACGAGAGAACATGGGAATTTTAGCGGGATTGTCTGAAGTGCCGCCCACTCCCTCTCTTTCCCGTGCCTCTGTTTCTCCCGCCCTCCTAAACGCTTCCATCTGTTGTCTCACAAAACCGGCTAATGTAGTAACTGGGCCCGATGCCTCTCACAAGTACACCCACTCTCACTGCGACAACTTGTTCTTCGACTTGCACTTCAGATTTATCACAGAACCTGTAATTCGAAAGCCTAGAAGCACAGAGATCTCAGTGTAGTTTTAGCAAAATATGACAAAAAGGGCATTTTTGTTGTTACATTTTTTGGAAGAAAAGATGTCTGCAGCTCCTGCACAGTACATTGTACTTACTATGCAAGCACATAGTAGTTAAGCCCGCGTAATATAAAGTGGGTCCCAAACTTCCCTTCAAATTGCCATAAGCAAGTGGAACATGACTTGTGTTTGCACCGTTTGTGACAACACCAGCTGCATGAACCTGGCGATGTAGATATGCACACTTTAGTTTGTCACCGGTATCATCTCAACATGTGGACGTACTCTAGACTAACACAGCATTGGACTTGCCAGAAACAGCAAAGACTGCTGAAACCGCACGGTGTGCAGTGAGTCATCTACATCATGTAAATATTGACTTGTCGGCTACTTTTCTGGAGGAGTAGTCGACTAGTAAATATGAGTAGTCATGCAATCTCATCTACGTTCCTTCAAGGTGCATCTGTGAGGTTTTATGATCCAGCAGGTGAAAATGCTTCATCTAATCACTTAGTAAAGTAACAACACATGTGATTTGAGGGACCATGCATGTACGCTCTTGGACGACGCACACACTGAGGTTTATTAAAATCTCTTTCTGTCTCTCTCTGCAGCTCATTCACACCATCAGCGTGGTGGACAGGGATGAACCGCAGTCTGGACATCGATTCTACTTCACGCTGGCACCCGAGGCCTCCAACAACCGCCACTTTACACTATGGGACATCAAGGGTGAGAGACCGGATCTTTACCTTTTTATTATACATTTTGGATGCTTTGGAAAGTTTTCTTTTACATGCATGCATTTTACATGCATTTACTATTGCATTTACATTAAAGTTTGGAATAATTACTGCAGTCTTCAGTGTCACGTGATCTTTCAGAAATCATGCTGATTTGATTATTGTTATTAAAGGGTTAGTTCACCCAAAAATGAAAATACTCATGTCGTTCCACACCCATAAGACCTTCGTTAATCTTCGGAACACAAATTAAGATATTTTAGTTGAAATCTGATGCTATGTGAGGCCTTCATAGGAGCAATGACATTTCCTCTCTCAAGATCCATAAAGGTACTAAAAACATATTTAAATCAGTTCATGTGAGTACAGTTGTTCAATATTAATATTATAAAGCCACGAGAATATTTTTGGTGCACCAAAAAAACAAAATAACGACTTATTTAGTGATGGCCGATTTCAAAACACTACTTCATGAAGCTTCGGAGCATAAATGAATCAGTGTGGCGAATCTGCTGTTCGGAGCTCCAAAGTCACGTGATTTCAGCCGTTGGCAGTTTGACACGCGATCTGAATCATGATTCGATACGCTGATTCATTACGCTCCGAAGCTTCCTGAAGCAGTGTTTTGAAATCGGCCATCACTAAATCAGTCGTTATTTTGTTTTTTTGGTGCACCAAAAATATTCTCATCGCTTTATAATATTAATATTGAACCACTGTACTCACATGAACTGATTTAAATATGTTTTTAGTACATTAATGGATCTCAAGAGAGGAAATGTCATTGCTCCCTATGCAGGCCTCACAGAGCCATCGGATTTCAACTAAAATATCTTAATTTGTGTTCCGAAGATTAACGAAGATCTTATGGGTGTGGAATGACATGAGGGTGAGTAATAAATGACAGAATTTTTATTTTTTGGGTGAACTAACCCTTTAATGGTTATTATTATCAGTGTTGAAAACATTTCACAATTTTGACTGTTTTTTTAATCAAATAAAAGCAGCCTTGGTGCATGAGCACAAGAGACTTCTTTTAAAAACATTTTAAAAAATCTTCATTAAACCAAACTTTTGATCGGAGGTGTATCTATTATCTATTGCATTTAGGCAAAAAGGTTCCACATAGCAGTCAATGGGCGTATAATCACATTTACAGATAAAATCAGAAAAGGTGCAGGTATATATATATATATATATATATATAATATATAGTCAAACCAAAAATTATTCAGACATTTTTTATATTTTTGATATATTTTTACTAGTGGGTGCAGGACACTATAGTTCATTTATGTGAGTGAGGATAGCCAAATAAAGTAAACTGTGACATATTATACCCAATAATTATTCATACAGTGGACTATCAGTAATTTTGATAAAAATTTGGAACCAAAGATTATTCAGACACTTTGTCCTGACCATGTTTTGCTTAAGTGTTATCTGACATAATTAAGATTATTTTTTTTCTGACACAGTTTAACTCTGAGATCTTGTCATATTTTATTACCATTTTTTTAAACTATAGTGAATAAACTGTATTAATGAATGAAATGTTCAAGGTGTCTGAATAAATTTTGTTTTGACTGTATATATATATATATATATATATATATATATTATATATATAGATGCACCATATATCGGCCAATAATCGATAACCGATAGTTTAAAAAAAGCTGATAGTCAGGGCCGATATATACTGTCAATCAAAAGAGAGCTGGAAAAAGCACTGAATTTGTGATTTGTGTAAAGAAAATGCTAAGAAACCAGTTTGATTTTCAATATAACTAGTAATTATATGAATTAATAACATTCAGAAAGTTAAGAAATATTAATTTAATCTTTAGAATTTAGCTAATGTGTGTTAATATTAATTTGAGTGATGTGTTTGTTTATAACTGATGCCAGTTACTCTGAAACAAGTTGATGATGGAGTACAGAATAGAATTTTTATTTGCATTTCTTTCAAAATATAATGATTAATTATTAATTATAATGAAATTATCATTAATTTAAAAGAAGGTATAAAAGGCAGAACCCCAAACTATCAGTATCGTCATCTGCAGATATCACTCTGGATAATCTGTATCAGCGGAGAAATTTAGTATCGGTGCATCTCTAATATATATATATATATTTATATAATATATATATACTGTACTATCTTTGGCTCAGTTATGAGTATTGAAGCAGAATTTTAACTCTCTGTTGGGTTTTGCAAAGACATTTCACCTTTGACTCCTGCGTGGCATGATGACCACAGCTCCTGCAAAGGAGAAATCAATACGAGTGAAACAGTCTTCCCCTTAATCCTCTCGTGTTGGACAGTCTTGAACCGCCTGTCCATCTTTAGGCGAAACAGAAACATCAGATCTGTTTGTTGAGTCTGACGTTCTGTTAGAAAGGAACTTCAAAAAACCATCCGACCAGTGAGAGTTTCTACAAAGCATTTTCACACGATCTTTGAGCAAACTTCCCCAAGTGGACACCTTATCTTTGACTCTGCGCTCATGGATAATCAGATGGATGCAGTTCCTCCAGGCTGTTTCGGTGTATGACACTCCCTCGACAGGACGCTCGGCTGTCTCTGACCCGCATGAGGTGTCATAAAAGTACGAGCCAAGTTTTCCGCTCTCCCAAAAAGACCAATATGAGCAGAAAAAAAAAACCTTTTGGTGTAAGTCTGACTTGACAAATGCAATCTTTCATGAACGCTCCCGAGAGGTAGGCCGCATTGTCACTTTTATGACATTACCTTCTGTTGTAGCATCTGGTGTTTGTGTTCGGAAACAGAGAATGAGGGGTATTTAATATTTCTGTCCAATTCATATGCATGGGTTTTCTGTTATGTTCTGGGAATTCTTTTGTTTTGATTATTTTGACTTTAAGAATTATTATTTAAAGACCCAAAATTGGAGCTAAAGTTGACAAATGTTTAGCAAATAAACATTGAAAATCCTAATTAAATTGCACATAAAATTATAGATAGATAGATAGATAGATAGAGAGAGAGAGAGATAGAGAGATAGAGAGATAGATAGAGTGCTCTAGAATTATTGAAGTGAATCCATCTGCAAATAATCAGGCATTTTCTCCTTAGATAGCTCTCAAATGTATATTTTTCATTTCATTTTTCCCCCGTCAGGCCGAGCGGGATTGTGTTATTGCCGGCCTCTTTAGAGATGTGTGTAAGTTGATGTGACGCATGGGCAAATCCAGACTGATCTGACAGGATGGAAATGTCAGCTGTGGAGAGCCAGGGAAATGTCAGCGGAGCACGTGAGGGTGGCTGAGGGCCGAACAAACACAAACACATACATGCACGCTTGAGCGGAGAGCCCTGCGCGGGACACGCTCTGTGATACGAACACTCACACTGAGACACACAAACGAACTATAGCTGTTAGAAATGCACTTGTTTACTAAAGCACTGTGAGAATACAAACTGTGCAACTGTGCATTGATATTAAAAGAGTGTATCTCATGAAGAAACCTCCAGGTCATATTTCACCCCAAAATCAAGAAAACAGACCAGAAGTGTAATTTATGGAAGATAAGATCGAGCACAAACAGTAGTAGAATAAGAACATACAAAATGAGAAATAAAAACAATTACAAGGCAGTATGCAAATCATTGTGAGCGATAGCATATTGCTGAATTAATTGTATTAATAAATTAATATTTATATATTTGTGAATATGTGTGTGTATATATATATATATATATATATATAGGGGTGTGACGAGACAGATATCTCACGAGATGAGACTGAGTTCACGAGATGAGACAAGATTTTTACACGCTATTTTTAAGAAATCCTCAATGGCAAAATACACGACTAGAAAAAATGCATTTAAGCATTTAATGCATCAGGTGCATTTAAAATGTTTTAACTAATCATCTTGTAATGAATGTCATTTCAGTTCTACTTTCTGAGTATGAATTATCATATGCAGTAAAAGACAACAATACTAAAGCACAGTAAAAGGTTTTGCCACAAACTCAACTGACTGACTTCTCTTCTGTATAATTTCAGTCTCTTCAGACCTTACTGTACATGATTTATGAGCTTCTACAACTTTAGACCTCCTAACTGAACTCCTTTCCACAAACTGATCAAGAATAAAACAGTATAAATAAAAATGTTAACACTTTACAATAAGGTCTCATTTATTAACATTAATGTATTAACCAACATCAACTAACAATGAGCAATATATTTGCTACAGTATTTATTAATCTTTGTTTAATGTTAGTTAATAAAAATATTCATTCATTGTTAGTTCATGATAGTTCACAGTGCATTAACTAATGTTAACAAATGAAACCTTATTGTTTGTGCTTAATAAGATTAAGAGAAAACTGTTATTCGTTTTCATGGCAACACTTTACATTAAGTGCAACCATAATCGCACTCTCTCAATATTCAAAGTGCAAATAAGACCAAATTTTTCTTTGATACAGAGCTAAGAGATGCTTACAACTACACTGCCCAGCCTAAAATAGCTTTCATATTGAGAGATATTTGCATTCATCAGGGAGCCGATTTCAAAATGCAGGGTATTGAAATCGCGTTTGAATGCGCAACAAATATTTTTTAAATTTGTTGATTAGAGCGTACAGCTAATGAAAGTCCAAAATCCAGTATCTAAAAATATTAGAATATTTACATTTGAGTTTCATTAAATGACCATCCCTACAGTATAAATTCCAGGTATCTCTTGTTCTTTGAAACCACACTAATGGGGAAGACTGCTGACTTGGCAATGGTCCAGGAGACAATCAATGACACCCTCCACAAAGAGCGTAAGTCACAGAAGGTCATTACTGAATGTGGTGGCTGTTTACAGAGTGATGTATCAAAGCATATTAAATGCAAAGTTGACTAGAAGGAAGAAATTGGGTAGGCAAAGGTGCACAAGCAACAGGGATGACCACAAGCTTGAGAATACTGTCAAGTAAAGCCGATTCAGACACTTGGGAGAGCTTCACAATGAGTCAAATGAAGCCGGAGTCAGCGCATCAAGAGTTACCACACTCAGACATCTTCAGGAAAAGGACTACCAAGCCACTTCTGAAACAGAAACAACGTCAGAAGCATCTTACCTGGGCTAAGGAGAAAAAGAACTGGACAGTGAACAGTGGTCGAAAGTCCACTTTTCAGATAAAAGTAAATTTTGCATTTCATGTTGAAATCATGGTCCAGAGTCTGAAGGAAGACTGGAGAGGCACAGAATCCAAGCTGCTTGAAGTCTAGTGGGAAGTTTCTGAAGTTAGTAATGATTTGGGGGGCCGTGACATCTGCTGGTGTTGGTCCATTGTGTTTTATCAAGTGCAAAGTCAATGCAGCCATCTTCCAGGAGATTTTGGAGCACTTTATGCTTCCATCTGCTGACAAGCTTTATGGAGATGCTGATTTCCTTTTCCAGCAGGACTTTAGCACCTGCCCACAGTGCAAAAACCACTTCCAAGTGGTTTGCTGACCATGATATTACTGTTTTTATTGGCCAGCCAACATGCCTGACCCCTGAATCTATGGGATATTTTCAAGAGAAAGATGAGAAACAGTCGATCCAACAATATACAGATGATCTGAAGGCTCAATAGTGCCTCAGCAGTGCCACAGGCTGATCACTTCCATGCCACACTTCACTGATGCTGTAATTTGTGCTAGGAGCAAGTCATTTGCTGTAATATGTGCTGCGGACCAAGTATTGAGTGTACAAATGAACATACTTTAAAGAACTTGAACTTTTCTGTTTTGAAAATCCATTTTTTGATTGATCTTAGGAAATATTCTAATATATATATATATATATATATTAAAGTATGAATAACATTTAATAATATTAAGTAATAATATAAATGTCATTGTTAATGAATCATTACAAATAATAGTAATATTAAATAATATTAATACATAATTCTCTATAATTAACAAAATTATATGTGTGCGTGTATCTATGTGATTTATCATGTAAAAATATTATTATTTAATATTGAAATGATTAAATATTATTATTAATATTAAATATAATAATAATTAATAATACTTGATTAACAATAAAAATAAATAAAATTTTTTTTAATATTATATTTATACATTTATAGTATTTTTAGGGCCCGAGCACCGATGGTGTGAGGACCCTATTGGAATTGCTCAGCCAATTATTCTTCTTCTCCAAAATGAATCGCATTTTTGAGGGTCTAAACGTTCTCAAAAACTCATGAAACTTTGCACACGCGTCGGATGTGGTGAAAATTTACATCTGATATGGGTTTCAGAATCAGGTGTGGCAAAATGGCTTGATAGCGCCACCTACAAAATTTCAATTAAGCGCCCTTCGTGCTACGTTTCACGTACAGTTATGAAATTCGGTAGACAGATGTAACAGCCCAATACCTACAAAAAAGCCCAGGGTGCAAAGTTTGTAAACCCAACAGGAAGTGAGATATTTTGAATTTTCTCTACAAAATTTTGGCAGTTTTTGCCATTTCCACATGTTGTACTTTAACGAACTCCTCCTAGAGCTTTTATCAGATCATTGTCATATTTGGTCAGTCTAATCTAAAGGCCTTTGAGACGTTAAATTGCGAAGATCTAGAGTTTTCGCTGAAGGGCATGTCCGTGGCGGCCTGGCAAAGTTCGATGTTTCGCCATGAAACAGGAAGTTGTTGTAACTCGGGCATACAATGTCTGATCTGCCCCAAACTTCACATGTTTTATTCTTGACCTGAAGACATCTCTCTGGCAATATTCAGTTACAGTCATAGCGCCACCTGGGGGCAACAGGAAATGACATGTTTTACACTGTGATTAACTCCTCATAGAGATTAAACCATAAGCACATCATATATGGCCAGTCTAATCTTAAGGCCTTTGAGATGTTAAATTGCAAAGATCTTGAGTTTTCGTTGAAGGGCGTGTCCGTGGTGACCGACAAAGTCTGATGTTTTGCCATGTAAGGTGAATCACTTTTTTGAGGGCTGAAACATACTCGAAAACTCATGAAACTTTGTAGATGCGTCAGAAGTGGTGAAAATTTACATCTGATGTGGGTTTCAGAATTAAGTGTGGCAAAATGGCTCGATAGCGCCACCTAAAAAATGCCCCTGACACTACGTTTCACGTACAGGTATGAAATTTGGTACACACATCTAACAGCCCAATACCTACAAAAAAGTCTCTTGGAGTGAAATCTGAAAACCAACAGAAAGTCAGATATTTAGAATTTTCTTTGCAAAATTTGTGCAATTTTTGCCATTTCCAGACGTTGTACTTTAATGAACTCCTCCTAGAGCTTTAATCAGATCAACATCATATTTGGTCAGTCTAATCTAAAGGCCTTTGAGACGTTAAATTGCGAAGATCTAGAGTTTTCGCTGAAGGGCGTGTCCGTGGCGGCCTGGCAAAGTTCGATGTTTCGCCATGAAACAGGAAGTTGTTGTAACTGGGGCATACAATGTCTTATCTGCCCCAAACTTCACATGTTTTATTAGAGTCCTGACCTGAAGACATCTATATGACAATATTCAGTTACAGTCATAGCGCCACCTGGGGGCAACAGGAAATTACATGTTTTACACTGTGATTAACTCCTCATAGAGATTAAACCAGAAGCACATTATATATGGCCAGTCTAATCTTAAGGCCTTTGAGATGTTAAATATCAAAGATCTTGAGTTTTTGTTGAAGGGCGTGTCCGTGGCGGACTGACAAAGTCTGATGTTTCGCCATGAAAGAGGAAGCTGTTGTAACTCAGGCATATTATGTCTGATCTGCCCCAAACTTCACATGAGTGATAAAAGTCCTGGCCTAAAGACATCTATATGACAATATTCAGTTAGCTATAGCGCCACCTGTTGGCAGCAGGAAGTGTGGCACTTTTACATGATTTTGCTATAATTCTCCTTTATTTACTCGCTTACATGCATGTCGCCCACTTTTCACTGTTTTCCTGAGGCCAACAGGTGGCGGTTAGCCCGGGTGCGAGGGCCCTTTCAACGCTGCTTGCAGCTTTAATTATGATTGTTATTACTATTATTCTTCTATTATGGTATTTTTGGGGGAAAATGTGCTTAATTCTCAAAAAAAGGTGAAGTGTGTGACTTCTGTACTACCAATGGCACCAAACGGATTTGCAGTCTGTTTAAGTGGTATAACAGAGCATAACAGCATTTCTCTCATTTGAATTCGGGATGAAATATGACCCAGAAAACTCTCCTAAAACGACACCTACACAGGTTTCCCCTCTCAAGCACACTCAAAAGAACACACTTTGTATCCTCCCACGTCCCATATCCCCATACTTCTGTTTTCATGGACACATTTGTCAACCTGTCAAATTGAATCTGTCACTTTTTTTCTTCGACACCGCAGCGCTGCGTTACCTTCTCCCTCTGTGATCCGACACAAGGACAAACAGTTTTTTTAGGATGTCAAACTTTTTAGCTATCTGTGCTATTGATTCAACTGTCCTTTCACCATAATATTAAATTCATCTGTTACTCTGTGCTTTGAATAGCCACATCTGAGTCCTTCCAGAGAGAGAGAGAGCTGTTTGGCACGTTGGGAATTTGATTGACGACTCCAAACAAAACATCTTTTGTTTTTTCATTTTGGACAGCTCGTCTGGAGCCAGTCAGGCTGTTTTCTCTCACCAGTGTTTGATTTGTCTTTCCCTCGTATGCTACTAACATTTTCCGTGTCCGTTTGCTCCCCAGTTGCCTGTTGGCGTGTTTTTAGTCGAAACAGAACATATAGCGCAGGCAGAGGGCATTGTTCGTTGTTACTCAGTTTGTTTGGGGATTTTTTTTTGGCATCGGCGGGAAGTTTTGTTCTGGTTTGATTTCATTGTTCTCTTTCCATATTCTGTATTCAAAGGAGTTTGACTGTTCTGCCCTCAGTCGGCTGATCCTGTGAAACAGAAACGTTACAATATGTTTCCATCTGGCAAATACTGATGCCCAAAACAAGTGTTTGGACTCGTATAAATGTGTGAATGTGATTCATCAGATCAAGTGCGTGTATCTGTGTCTTAAGTGGATTTTCTAATGCTGTGACATTCATGGTTATTTTGGCTCAAGTGTCCATCCACTTTTTAGGAATGTATTTTATTAGATTATACACTACAGGTCAGAAGTTTTTGAACCAAAAATTAATTTTGAGTGTTTTTTAAAGAAGTCTATTTTGCTCACCAAGGCTGGATTTATTTGATTAAAAATACAGTGAAAACAGAAAAATTGTGAAAAATTATTACAATTTAAAATAAGTGCTTTCTATTGTAATATATGTTAAAATGTAATTTATTCCTGTGATGCAAAGCTCAATTTTCAGCAGCTATTACTCCAGCCTTCAGTGTCACATGATCGTGAAAATTCAGCTTTACCAACACAAAAATAAAGTATGTTTTAAAAATATATTCAAATAGACAATCACCTATTTAAATTGTAATAATATTTCACAATATTACTGTATTTGCTATATTTTTGATCAAATAAATGTAGCCTTTGTGAGCTGCAAAAACATTTAAAAAAATCATAATAATTGCAAACTTTTTGTCCGGTAGTGTATATGTATCATATTAGTTCAACTCTGCATGGAAATTTAAAGATGATGTATAGTGTATTTGGCAAAATCACATCAATAGGATTTTGTTTACATGTTTTCCATTTCCAGATGGACATGATGGATTTGAATAAAATCCCAAAGCTTTTTTCTACAATATTTCATCAGCTAGTTATTGTTCAGTCATTGTGTACAGTAAAACCTGCTCGATTTGTGAGCGATTTTTTTTTCTGTGTGTCACAGAAAATGATTTTTAAAATGATTCAATTCGCAAACAAGTCATTCAGAACCTGTTTGCGAATTGAATCATTTTAAAAATCTGTATCCAACATCTGGAAAGGTCATAGCAATTCATCGGTCAAAAAGTGCAGAAACCCTTATAAACGTAAGCACTAAATTTGATTCAGAGCTTTTGATGACTCGAAATCAATTATGAAGCTAATCTGAATGCTGATACGAGGTGCTGAACTCAATCAATGGTTTCCTTCTGCGTCCTCTTTTTGTCATTTAGGTGTTTGCCAGAAAGACGTGGCCCAACTAGATTAATATTGAAAGGTCACGGCTCTGTGCTCTTTAATAAATGATTGGTTGATAGATTTGACATAACCCAATCAATGACTGTGTCTCCGTCACATTTTAAAATGCATCTCAGAATTTACTTCAGCTCATTGCAGGGCAAACAACTCAGCTGTTGTCCGGTTATGTTTTTATGTTTTTAGACTTTAGAAAGGGAAATGAATTTGTTGCCTTTCTTGATGGAGTTTGCTATATTTATGAGAATGAGAATGCCTTTGAGAGAAGATTTACTGATCCAGTCAAGTCACAATGTCACAGTGCTTTTACTCAGCAAAAATTCCCCGTCTCTCTCTAACGGATCTGGTAACGCATGCTGTATTTATCAGTAAGTCGTGCTCTAGCGGTGTAGGTGACAGTGATGTATGTCCTCCATGATGGATGGCTGGTGTGCCTGTATGCAAGTCCATTAGTTGAGTTGTTGCTGTAGTTTTTTCACAGTATTTTGCTGTTTGTCAGTGTTAGTCACATTCATACATCTGGCGTTTCAGCAGCTGGCTGTAAAAGCTTTTGGGCAGTTTTGGAGAACTTTAGACTTGCTGTTTCTTTCTAAATAAAGTTTGCAATGAATTAAGTTTATGGTAGAAAAAAATGATTGACTTGAACGCATTACAAGTAACGCATTACAACTTGAGTTATGTAATCAGATTACAGATTACTTAAGTAACTAGTAAAGTAACGCATTACTTTTTCAATTTACAACAAAATATCTACGTTACTTTTTAAAATAAGTTACTTTTTCACATTTATTGACTGCCAGCGCTCCTGTCTCGGTGTTGTGCGCTGTGTGAACGTGATAGTTCTAGACTAAATGTGAACATGCATTTACTCATCTCACTTGCACAAAAACATTCAGTATTCCTCAAAATGAATAAAAACAGTAAAATGAAATCCCAGAATTTTATGCAAACCTGTAATAATTAACTATATTAAATTACACAAATATACTTTATGTATTTAATCTCACTTTATTAACCAACAACCTTCAATTATCTAATTAAACCATACTAATAAGCAAAAATGACTTTAAATTAGATTTAGAAATAAGAGTGTTGAACTTCTTTTGCCTGTAACCTATTATTCTTTAATTTTCATTACTTCCAAGTAACACAGTTAACTTTTTGGGTACACAATTAATGCATTACTTTTAAAAGTTACTTTCTAACACAACAAAAACATGCTTACAAAAAAAAACCATTTTAATAACAAAAGGGTGAAGATTTCTTCATAGGCTGGTACAGTACTTATAAGGTTATTTATATCCTGGCTCACCAAATTATCAAAATGAGTATATAAATATTTATTAAAAAAAAAAAAATTTTTAATATTAAAAAAAATAAAAAGGTTAAAAAAGCAGCATTTATTTGAAAAAAAAAAAAAAAAAACGTTCTTGTGACAATATAGACGTCTTTACTGACACATATGATCAACTTAATGTGTCCTTGCTGAAAAGTATTTCTTTCTTTCTTTTCTTTTTCTTTTTTTTTTTAGGACTTCTAAATATACAAAAAAAATTAAATTATATTGCTTTTTATTATGTCTCTTTACCTTGGTAAAGTGATGGTATAGTACAGATTTTTTTTTGCATTTTTTTCACTTATTTTCAATAATAATAAAATAATGCAGATTTTTAATAAAACGTATGAATAAGTTCTGTTCTCTCCTCTCACTGACTCTGTAGACAACACAGCCGGCATTAGGACGCAGCGGTCTGGATTCAACCGTCAGGAGCAGAACGTGTACCTGTTGCCCATTCTGGGTGGTGGACAGCGGCCCTCCGGCCCTCAGCAGCACGGGCACACTCACCATCCACGTGTGCGGCTGTGACACGGATGGAGCCATTCAGTCCTGCAACGCCACAGCCTACGTCATGTCCGCTGCGCTCAGCCCCGGCGCTCTCATCGCACTGCTGGTGTGCATCCTCATTCTCATAGGTAAAACCTTTCACTTGAGGAACTTTTTCATTTATTTACAACTTAATGTCAGTGTCTGTGAGAATGCAGTTCAATGCATTCCTCCGTTTCTTAAAGAGGACCTATAATGCTTTTCTGTTACGTGTTCATGGCGTCATCATAGGGAGAAGCCCCTCCCATAACCGGTGACAATCTGCCCTATTAGCATAGACACAGCCCTGAGTGAGAAGCACAGAGTCCGCTATTTCTGTATCCTCGCTGTAGCAGCTGGAGTTTTACAATGTCTTTTCACCAAATTGCAATACAGCATGTAAACAAATGCAATAGCATGTCATAAAAGCAAGATGACAACATAAGTTGTAACTGTAATTAAACTAAACTATACCTGTTCTGTCGCCATGCAGCATCTATTCTCTGGCTCTGTAGGCATTTTACAACAGTCCCCACACAGCACCTGTACAGCGATTTATAGATTATCATGACAGAACATGCTAATTGATGACTTGGAAGAAAGTTAACTCCACATCAACTACACAAATTCATCAAGTAACCATTCAAAAATATCTTGCTGCATTATACATGTTTTCACTTCTTCTTGAGTCACTCGACTCTGATTAGAACCTATGAGGCTGAACACCGCTACTGACAGTTTCTGACATTTTCAGTGGGTGAGATTGTCCTGTTTTGTTGTTGCCGGTATGCTGGAGCATGAGCTCTTGAAGCTCCGCTCTTCTTGAAAGGGGGCTGGAAGCACTGGCTCATTTGCATTTAAAGGGACAAAAACAAAAATGCTGTGTTTTTCATCACCCCCAAAAAATGTAACATAAAAAATTATCTGTGGGGTATTTTGAGCTAAAACATCACATACACCTTCTGGGGACATCAGAGACATTTTAACATCTTGTAAAAAGAGGCATAATAGGTCTCCTTTAAGTAAAGCATGTATTTTAGTGTTGCACAGATTGTCCTTTTGAGCTTGAACTACTTTTCTAGGTACTTGTTACGCATTACTGGTGTAATTCTTCTGGGTGGAGTTGTGCATCACATCCTCACATGGATACCACTCAAAAGCAATTAAGTTTTTTGTTTGTTTGTTTGTTTTTTGCTGGTTGCGAGATGAAAATCTTTTACTGACCGAGTTGATATGTGATTCTTTCACACCAGACTCATGCTGTATGCATGTAATATTATGTTACAGTTATAGCTTTGATACAGTGTGACAGATTTGACAGCGTATTGAGTACCAACATCATGTAGCTTGACTGGTAGAACATCGCAGAGGTGATGGGTTTGAATCCTTTTGAAAAATGTATATGTTGAATTCACTGTTCGCTTTAGATAAAAATCATCTGCCAAATGAATAAATGCAACAAGTCAAAAGTTTTTACACACTTTATTGACATTTATTGACATATTTACACACTCCTGCATTTATTATTTGTAGTATGCTGTCTATAGATATTAAGTAGTAAATATCCCAGAAGATTTCTTGAGCATTTATATAAAGTGTGTATATCATATATATGTGGGTCAGTGATGTGAATGAATGAAAGGTTCACTCATCAATATCATTTCACTTTTAACAAAACACAGATCACCAGGTGGCTGATGGATCTTGAAGATGCAAGTACATCCACTTGAGAATGCGTATTTGAGCATTAATATCTGCATTTATGGAGCAATTGATAAAACCTTTCATCAGTAGTGTGCATTGAGACCAGCAGACTATAGAGTCGAGCAAGCGCTGAACATTTGAACTGCCTTTGCACACACACACACACACACACACACACACATCATATTTACCTCCACGACTGCTGTAACTCTTTTAATGGCCCATCATCATTCTTTAAAACCTTGTTCTTTGGTCTAAATGTGGCAGGAGGCAAAAAACAAAACTAGAATGACATGAAAGCTGATCAATATTTCATTCAGCATCCTTTGCTCACTGACTGCAGTTGTGCATCCTCTATAAGGCAGAGTATGAAAGCTTTTGTTCACACAGAGCAAACACACACACATACACACAATATAGGCCTATGTGAATGACATCCAGCCTCTCTAGCAGAGGACGGGTGAGTTAAGGGAAGCTTGGGACGGATACAGCCCTCGCTCGCAAAAGAGCAGCATCAGCACCGCTGTCCCCGCGGATCGCTGAGCTCTTTAAATAGAGCAGCCTTTCCAGACATCCACGGCACTCCAGTTCCCATGTAGAAGAGCCGTTGGACTGCGGTTCTGTTGTCATCGCTGAAAGTTTTATGACTTTCTTCTGGCCTCAGTATATCTGTCTTTATTTCTCTCCTCGCCACTTAGAGCTTTTTCCATCTCTCTTTCTCTCTCTATCTCTTCTCTCTCTCTCTGTGTTCTGCAGTCGCTCATCATGGAAAGTATGCGACATGAATTGTTCTCAGTCAGCTGAGCATTTTTTTCCTCCCTGTTGCTCATCTTTCCTGCTGTAAATCATTTATAAGTTGTGTGTGGGTCATGAGAAGCCTATCCTTTCTGTTTAATTAGCCGTGTTTGCTCAGTCAAGCATTACTATCATTATTGCTCATACTTTTAGTTAGGGATTTTGAATGAATAAATGAATTGATTCAAACTTGATTCAAAAGGTAGTCAAAAGTTGGGGGATGTGCTGAAAGGTAGGAAGTGTGTGGGGTAGGGGGCGTGATGAAATGTAGGAAGTGTGCCGAAAAGTAGAGGTTGTGCCAAAAAGTAGGGGGCGTGTCGAAAGTTAGGGGGTGTGCTGAAGAGGGGCTGATGAGTAGGAAGTGTGCCGAAAAGTAGAGGTTGTGCCAAAGGTAGGGGGCGTGTCAAAAGTATAGGGGTGTGCTGAAAGGTAGGAGTTGTGCCGAAAGGTAGGGGGTGTGATGAAAGGTAGGCGTGTCAAAATGTAAAAGGTAGGGTGTGCGAAAGGTTTGTGAAAGTAGGGGTGTGTCAAAAGGTAGGGGGTGATGAAGGTAGGGGGTGTCAAAAGGTAGGGGGCGTGCTGAAAGGTAGGGGGTGTGTCAAAAGGGGTCTGAAAAGGTAAGGGGTGTGTCAAAAGGTACGTGATGAAAGGTAGGGGGTGGTCAAAAGGTAAGGGGTGCTGAAAGGTAGGGGGTGTGCTGAAAGGTAGGGGTTGTGCAAAAGGTAGGTGGCATGTCAAAATGTAGTGGTCGTGCTGAAAGGTAGGGGTTGTGCCGAAAGGTAGGGGGTGTGCTGAAAGGTAGGGGTGTGTCAAAAGGGGGGGGCGTGATGAAAGGTGGGGGGTGGTGTGTCAAAAGGTAGGGGACATGATGAAAGGTAGGGGGTGTGTCAAAAGGTAGGGGGGTGTGTCAAAGGTAGGGGTTGTGCCGAAAGGTAGGGGGTGTGCTGAAAGGTAGGGGTGTCAAAATGTAGGGGGTCTGCTGAAAAGGTAGGGGGTGTGTCAAAATAGGGGCGTGATAAAAGGTAGGGGGTGTGTCAAAAGGTAAGGGGTTGTGCCGAAAGGTAGGGGGTGTGCTGAAAGGTAGGGGGTGTGTCAAAAGGTAAGGGGTGTGCTGAAAGGTAGGAGGTGTGTCAAATGGTAGGGGGTGTGCTGAAAGGTTGGGGTTGTGCCGAAAGGTAGGGGTTGTGCAAGTGCGTGTCAAAATGTGAGGTGCCAAAATGTAGGGGGCATGTCGAAAGATAGCAGGCATGCTAAAAGTTAGGGGGCATGCCAAAAGGCAGGGGGCGGATAGAAATTTAGGGGCGTGCCGAAAAGTAGGGGGCGTGTTGAACGGTCATCTTGTCAAAAGTTTTAATGTGTGAGCGAAGCACCTCAAAATTGATTTCTAATAAATAATTCAATTTAATTGTCATCCCAAAGGATATGATCCTCTTCTGAAATGAGCATCAATTAAAACTGAAGCAGCACAGTGAAGCTGAAAGGCAGAAACGGATGAAAGTTTAATGCTAGTTGTTCAAAACCTTAGATGTTTGAAAGCATAGTTTCTGGCTTCTGATTACATTCAATTTGCACAGCCTCTCTTTTCTCTTTTTTATTTTATTTCATTTATGGAATCGGAAATAAAATTCATAGTGGGCTTATGGTTTAAGAGACTCTATTCTATTGTAGTCTAGTCCAGTCATTTCTACTCTAGTGAGAATGTCTCCTCTTGTTCCGAGTGCACAGATCGGATAGATCTCATGACGTTGAAGGGAAGAGGGTGTCCCTCCTGATCACAGCCTTCCCCGAACGCCGCACCCTTCCTGTTAGATCAATTTGTGGCATGATAAGGAGGGAATGAAAACAAATTTCTGCCTAATTACCTTCAAACAAACAACCCCTCCATCAGTTCATTCTGAGGGTGACGTGATAAATCCATTTGGGCGCAGCAAGGCATCTGCACACATCCGTCCCAATTACGGCCCATCTGCCATGATGGGAGTCCTGGCCACCCGCCGCCCAAGGGTAAATTAGCCGTCTTGTCAGGTCCGCTTAACCGAACATCTGCACGGCAAGGAGCCGCAACATGTTTCACAAGGGCAGGTACATAATATGGTTCTTCACCCCATACCTTCAGTACAACTGTGAGAGCGTAGGCCACGATGGGGGTCTGGATTTGTAGCTCATTCCAGATGGACCAAGTATGGTAAAAAAAAAAAGTGCTGCGACCTTTTAGTGATTCAATTCTTGTTCATTCTAAACCAGCCTATGTAATCGATGCATGTAATCCCCTAATGTGTCTAAAGACTAGTATGTATGCATGCATCTCGTGTCGTCTTCGCAGGAATTACCACTTTAATGCTGAGTGTCATTTAGTATGCATCATGCACTGCAAATGCAGTCTGTGTAACTCAATTCACTTTACCTGGCTCTTGGCCATTTAGAGTCCTTGATCATGCCAGAATCGAAGAATAACATGAAGGGAGAGCTTGGTCAAAGACTTATCTCTCCTAGACTTAGGGGAAAATACTGAATCAAAGAGCCAGGGAGCTGTGCGCTTCTGTGAGGAGTGGCACCGGCGTTATTCGCTCTTTTTAGCCATTTGTTGGTCAGTAAACAACTGCAGACCGGCCTATTGCGAGGCAGTTATGCAGATTAATATACCTGCCATCTTTTCTCCTCTGAACATGTTTAGGGTAGATGAACACTGACAGAAAGTGCTGGCTGAAAGAAATAAACAGTAGTAAGTAATAATAATACTTCTCACCGGTCTGTCCTGTGAAATGTGAAAGGGAAGTTATGAAACTCCAGGTGTGGCTACGGCTCGTGAATTGGAAATTACCGTATTAGATTCATTTGTCATTTCCGTAAAGGGGCAGAGCATGTTGTTCGTTTTCTGCCTTGTTTGTATGCCGCTTTGTCAGTTTTCATATGGTTGGAGCTGCTTGCAAAGCTCAGCATTAGACGGATGGTTCACGGCGAGCAAAATTAGCTTCAACTTCACAGCTAGAGCCTTCATAATGCGCTCATACTTTAATACACTTGTGTGTTCCCTTCTACCAGAAAAGCCATCCATAAAACAAGCTTCCTAGTGCGCAGTCTGCACTCTATATATATATATTTTTGTCCTTAAATGCATTTTTTGCTTATGTAACTCTCCCCTGTACCTTTTGGAAAGCAATGGGCTGTGATTGGCTGAGATCTGAAAGATCCTGATGATTGACATGTGTCAGGTAAAGCATATCCAATAGGATTTCTTAGAATCGGTGGTGGTTGCTAAAGAAGGCATTGCTATTAATATTGCTATCTATCTATCTATCTATCTATCTATCTACTATCTATCTATCTCATCTATCTATCTATCTATCTATCTATCTATATCTATCTATATCTATCTATCTATCTATCTATCTATCTATCTTCATCTGTTGTTTTATCTATCATCTATCTATCTATCTCTCTATCTATCTATCTATCTATCTATCTATCTTTCTGTCTATCTATCTATATCTATCTATCATCTATCTATCTATCTATCTATCTTCATCTATCTATCTATCTATCTATCTATCTATCTATCGTTCATTCATCTTCTTCTGTTTTTATCTATCTACTATCTATCTATCTATCATTAATCTATCTATCTATCTATCTTCTTATCTATCTATCTATCTATCTATCTCTATCTA
This sequence comes from Culter alburnus, assembly GCA_028476615.1. Taxonomy (NCBI): domain Eukaryota; kingdom Metazoa; phylum Chordata; class Actinopteri; order Cypriniformes; family Xenocyprididae; genus Culter; species Culter alburnus. The sequence goes on from JAOTNS010002589.1 coordinate 1,854,737, forward strand.
TCTATCTATCTATCTATCTATCTATCTATCTATCTATCTATTCTATCTATCTCATGTTCTGTTTTCTATCTATCTATCTATCTATCTATCTATCTATCTATCTATCTATCTATCTATCTATCATCTATCTATCTATCTATCTTCTGTTCGTTTTATCGTTCTTGTTCTGTTTTTTCTATCTATCTATCTATCTATCTATCTATCTATCTATCTATCTATCTATCTCTCTATCTATCATCTATCTATCTATTATCTATCTATCTATCATTGTTCGTTCGTTATCGTTGTTTATTCTATCTATCTATCTATCTATCTATTCTTCATTCTATCGTTTTATCTATCTTCTATCTTCTTATCTTCTTCTATCTATCTATCTATCTATCTATCGATCTATCTATCTATCTATCTATCTATCATCTATCGTTCTTAGAACGAATGACGAACTATCCTCTATCGTTTCGTTCATTCGTTCATTCATTCTGTTTTATCTATCTATATCTATCTTCTATCTATTATCTATATCTCTATCTATCTATCTATCTATCATCCATCATTTGTTTATTCGTTTCTGTTGTTTTATATCTTCTATCTATCTATCTATTCGATCTATCTATCTATCTATCTTCTATCTTCTCTATCATCTCTTTATTCTATCTATCTATCTATCTATTGTTCGTTCGTTCGTTCTGTTGTTTTATCTATCTATCTATCTATCTATCTATCTATTCTGTCTTCGTTCTGTTGTTTTATCTCTCTATCTATCATTCGTCGTTCTTATCGATCTATCGTTCGTTCATCGTTGTTCATTCATTCTGTTTTTTTATCTATCTATCTATCTATCTATCTTCTTGGTTCATCGTTCTGTTGTGGTGTGTGTGTGTGTTTGTGTGTGTGTAAATGCCCTGGTTTAAAATGCACACTTTCTTTTCCCTTAAAATAAGGGCGTATTTTACTGATCTGACTGATTTTCATCCACAGACTCACAGAAACTCCAGCCAGAAGATCACAGAGACTTGAGGATGGACTCTTTTGACTTGCACCATTAAATAACTTCCTAGAACACCATAGCAACCGCATAGCAACATATATAGCAGCACCCAGGCATCATGGCAGGGAGTTTTTCATCTTAATAAAGGGGGAAAAAAAATTGTTTAAGGAAAGTGAGGGTACAGTAGTTCTAAAATTGACATTATTTTAAGGTATCAAGGTATTATTAAGGTAACACTTTAGATTAGTGAACACACATTCACTATCACAAGGAGTTTTCCTTCAATAAACTCCTAATTACTGCTTTTTAATAGTAAGTAAGGTAGTTTTAGTTGTTAAGTTTAGGATTAAGGGATGTAGAATATGATCATGCAGAATAAGGCATTAATATGTGCTTTAGGTACTAACAAACATCCAATATCCTAGTAATATGCATGCTAATAAGCAACTAGTTAGTAGTGTTCCCTAATCTAAAGTGTTACTATTTTTTTGGAATATATTTAGAAAAAAAAAAAAGTTAATTAGAGCAAGAGCTTTTCTAACTCAAAAAGAACATTTAAAAGGGACATTAAAGCCTGCACTGAAATGAATGCAAATCTGAGAAATGTTGCATGATTTTTTTGAGCACTTTCAAGAACTTTGTTGCAGTTTTAACTCAAAATGGTTGTCTGAGAGCTTTCATCCTTGTCATTCGTCCTCAAAAGGAAAGATGAAAGAAATCCTTCCCTGACCCCAAACGTTTTGCTCTCAAGATTAGAACGCCAGCCAAGACAATGGCTCTCTTATAACATTAATAATTATGTAAATGAATAGCCTTTGATCAGACATGTGCCTCCAGAAAACATGCTTAATGAAATATTCAGATGATCACTTACTGAATGTGAACTTTGCACCACAGACATTATATTGAGCTTATGCTTCATGATAGTTTGTATCGTTGCAGCTTTTAAATTGAAATTGTAGTTTTGCGACTTTTAGTAACCAACGGGACTGTGATGTAAACTAAACGCTTTTCGAGTTGCAGTTTCCACACATGTTATTAGTACAGTATTTAATGCTTAAACAATGAATGCATGTTTACTGTTTATATTATGTGAGCTGTGTGATGGAGAGCCAACGATGACAGAACTTAATTAAATGTCGATGTACTGTCCAGCAAAAGCAGACAACAAAATTGAACACAGCGCACGCTTCATTCCACATCATCATAAAACACAATGATGTTGTGAACATGACACTGCATTAAAACTACAGCATAGCACAGTGCACACGAACTTAAGAACATAGTAATAAACATAAATTGATAAATAACAATTATTCCAGCTATTTTTGTTTGCAAATGTAAACATTTTACATTGAGAGTTAGAAAACCTGTTGCTACAATGTTATGGTGTTGTAGCTGATTGTTTGGATGTTGCTATGTGGTTGCTAGGGTGTTGCTAGGTGGTTTATTACTGAAATGTCTCTGTTAAATTCTAATCTCTACAGTTTATTTGGTCTGTTGGACCATAAAATCATCTGATTGCTTAGAAAATGAACAACATGATTTGGGGTATAAATTGTGTATGCATGAAGTTTTTAAAGGGGTCATGAACTGCATTGGTTTATAATGTTTAATGTTATAATGTTAGTATGCCTTTTACATCAAAAAAAGCATTTTTTCCTACCTGTTTTAGCCCCTTTATTTGAACACTCTGTTTTAAGGGGCATGTCTGCTGTGAGACTTCAGTGTAACATCTTTCCATTTGAAATAGCTAAGTATAACATGATTAACTCTCTCAAAAACTTTTAGCACGTTTTTACTATTACAGCTCTCAAGGTTAACTAATCATGAAAAGTGTTGATTATATTTAGATCATGGCATGAAAGGTTGCAGTGATGAACATTGAAGCCGATCACAGACACCGATCTACATGTTGTTGAGCTCATGAAAGCAGTGATCTCGTCATTGCAACTCATTTGTTGCACACTAACGAATGCTTTCATCATAACTAACAGAGCAAACGCGATGTAACTAAGAGATTTGTTGTGCATGCAAGCTACTTTTGAACAGTCAATCTCAAAACCTCCAAAAGCGTAGTAACCTACATTGCTAAATCGCTGCTTTTGTCTCCACTTTTAGGAGACTTAAAACAGATGCATGGATGGAATTAGGTCAGACATTTTCTTTCCTAACATGATATCCAAATCAAATGCATCATTTCCCCAAATTGTAATTGGTTGGACTTTTCTATGACCTCAAAGAGCCAGCCATATCTGTGAATGCTGCAGTGAGTTTTCCGCCGGTTCTGTGTTTATTTAAACAGCACTGACAGATCAAATGTACGAAAGACAGTATGCAATCACAAACGCAGACGCTAATTAACATAATTCAGCTCAGATTAAGGATTCATTGGTTTATTGAGAGAGATGCCGCTTTTGTTTTCCGACTCATTAATTTATTAAATGATCCATCTCAATTGTTTGCCTTTTCAGTTCATGTTTAATTCCTCATTCATATCTGCACTCCACCTCGCGGCAAAGCTTTGTGAAAGTCTCATTTATTTGTAATCCTTTCTACACTTCTCCTCTCAATCATGTTTTGTTAGTAAATTAAGACATTGGGATGGCAGATATATCACTTAATAGCAGGCTCAAATGCTAATGAATAATGCAATCGATTGATCCTTCACAAACTCCGCCTTAGAATGTTATTGACCAATCCTGTCTTAGCAGCTGTTGCAGTATTCTAATCTAATGGGCGGAGCTTAGCAAAGGGTCAGTTGTAATAGAAATTGCTGTGAGGTTATTTTGTCAAGTGTTGTTCTTGTGATGCACTAGTTGAAATGCTACAGAAAGGACAAGTCTCTCATTAAAATTAAGATGTGGTTTGTAATAAGTTCCCTAGCTGCGATGCGGTGCCAGGATCTGTTTGTTAATATCCTCGTCGTGTTGTGGTGTGATCCACTGAGAGAAGTCGACTTCTGCTGTACAAGCGGCTCAGTTGTTTACTGAAGAGTCAATTTGAGGTTAATGGATTTTCCTTTTCCTGTTTGAGACAATTTGGTTTTCTAATAAGCAATTTTCTTGGAAACTGCAATGCTTGACACATGTGTAGGCTTTGCGCATGTTAAATAAACTGTATTAATGTGTTATAATTTATCATGAAAAGTGATGTTGAGACATGTTAACAAAGCTCACCTTAATGTTATGTTTTTAAATGAGAGTCAAAGGTTCATTTAGTTTAGTTTCCTCACTGCTGTGGACAAGATTTGCATTGTGAGGTTAATGCCACGAAGTGATTTTTGCAAACCATTTTATTTCCATAATGTTTCTTCCTTTTTTTGTTGTTTTTAAAAGAAGTCTAAAACAAGGCTGCATTCATTTGATCAAAAATACAGTAAAAATTGTGAAATATTATTACAATTTAAAACAGCTGTTTTTCATGTGAATATATAATAAAAAGTAATTTATTCCTGTGATCAAAGATGAATTTTCAGCATCATTACTCCAGTCTTCAGTGTCACATGATCCTCAGAAATCATTCATGATTTGCGTCTCAGAAACATTTATGAATTTGGTGATCCAAGAAAAAATTATTTATTTTTCCTTTTTTGATTAATTAATTCGTTTTTTTAATAAATTATTTGTGAAGTGGTTTCAATGAAGAAGTAAAAATAAAATTTCAGGTAGAGAAAATTTGAAAAAAGAAAAAAGATAAATTAAAGTATTAAATGAGAAAGTTAAATCGATGTAATAAACTCTTAATTATGAGACTAAAGCTTTAAATACGAGAAAAAAAGTATTAAATTATGAGAACAAATTCGTTAAAATATGAAAAAATGTTGTTAAATTCGAGAAAAAGTCGAGATAATGTGATCTTTAAATGAGAGAAAAAAAGTCTTTAAATTACGAGAAAAAAGTCATTAAATTGAGAACAAATTCGTTAAATTATGAGAAAAATTTAAATTTCGAGAAAAAAAGTCGAGATAAAATGTTAAGAATAAACTCATTAAATTATGAGAATAAAGTCTTTAAATTATGAGAAAAAAGTCATTAAATTATGAGAACAAATTCGTTAAATTATGAGAAAAATGTTGTTAAATTTCGAGAAAAAAGTCGAGATAAAATGTTGAGAATAAACTCTTTAAATTATGAGAATAAAATCTTTAAATTACGAGAAAAAAGTCGTTAAATTATGAGAACAAATTCATAATTTAACGAATTTGTTCTCATAATTTAACGACTTTTTTCTCATAATTTAATGACTTTATTCTCAACATTTTATCTCGACTTTTTTCTCGAAATTTAACGAGTTTTTTCTCGAAATTTAACGACTTTAATCTCGAGATTGTTTTATTTTTTTTTATTATTGCTTGGCCCTAATCCTCTTCCGTAAAAAGAACTTTTATATTTCAAAAGTTTTTCAAAAATCTTCTGTTTTTTCATAACACGAGGTCCATTCTAATCTCATGTTAACATCTGTCGAATAAAGTGTCTCTCTTGTTTGTCTCTCATTGTTCCTGTAGTCCTGGTGCTGCTGATCTTGACCCTCAAGCGTCACAGGAAGGGCCAGCGCATGTCCGAAGACGAGGAGGACATGCGCGACAACGTCATCAAATACAACGACGAGGGCGGCGGCGAGCAAGACACCCAGGCGTACGACATGAGCGCCCTGCGCAGCCTCTACGACTTTCCAGAGGTCAAAAGCTCGGATTCAGGTCCGGACCTGCGCTCCGTCCCTCAGTGGATCCAAAACAGAGTGGTAGGAGACGGCGGGCCGGCCGACTTCTCGGTTTTCAAAGGCTACATTCGCAAGAAGGTCGAGCAGGCGGACGCGGACTTATCGGTGCCGCCTTACGACTCGTTCCAGACTTACGCTTTCGAGGGCAGCAGCTCGCCGGCTCTCTCGCTAAGCTCCATCCGTACGTTGTCCACCACCTCAGAGCAGGACTTTTCGTACCTCAGCGATTGGGGACCACGCTTCAGGCAGCTGGCTGGATACTACGCCCCAGCTCAAGCTGAAGAAGAGGGGTCCTAGCACGCTCTCGGAGGCCCTTACATCCCGGTCGTTTTTTCTCCCTGTCGCTTTTCCGCCCACAGTTCCGCAGTGGCGCTTTTTTTGGTTCCCAGTCAGTCCGGAGAGTTTTAATGTCACCCATTACACTTTGCAAAGTGACTTCTTGTCTTGTGGAAAAGTTCAGGACAATATTGGAGAAGAGCTGTAGGCCGGGTGCTGGGCAAACCTCCAACATCTTCTCACCTGTCAGCGAGAGCAAGAAGAAGTAGGGCCGTGCCATATGCACTACACAAGACACTCATTGTTGCAGTTTTTTTGTGATTTCTTTGCCCATCTGTGGAAATAAGGACTTTTAACTCACTGGGATCTGGACGAAGACAATGGAAAAGTCTTTTTAAATACCAACATTTAAAAAACCTTAAATAAATATGTATTTATTTAAAGAAAAATGAACAAACAAAAAAAGTAAAACAATATTTATGTATTTATTGCTTTCTATTTATTTATTTATTCATCCTGGCAATGGACTGAAATACAAAAAATGGACATAATTTTTGAAGAATAGTGAAGTTGTCAGGATGACGGACAAAGACTGAATAACCTGTGGGTAAAAAAACAAGGTTGACTGAAAAAAAAGAGTTGGGGTGGGATTGTTGAAGGGAGTTTGCAAACTATCAGCGACAGTAAATCAGTCTTGAAAATATTTGTATTTATTTTTTAGAAACTCTTTTTGTAAAATATGAACCGTTTCAGGTGGAGAAAAGTAATGGCTGTGATGGGGTGAATCTCACGAAAACATGTCCAGGTCATGCTTCATCTAAATCAAGAGAATAAAATAAGAAAATACATTTTGCATGAAGATAATGAAGTCTGTTTTGAGGATTTGAGGTTTGTGACATTGTTTTTATGGAAATCAAGCACATTTTCCCTGAAAAATGTCTGTATTTTTCAATTTATACACTTTAAAAGAGAATTGTTGGTTTAACTTAAAGTGTTACCTGGTTGCCTTAAATTTTGAGTTCATTGACATTAAAAATTTGAGTTACTACAATGAAGGCGATTGGTTTATTCAACAGAAACTAAAAATATTATGTTATCTGAACCACATTAATTGATTTGACAAAAGAAAAAAAAAAAATGTGATAAATATCATGAAAATATTTTTTTTACAGTGCAGAGTTTATTGCATTAATGTGAATTTGAGGAAAATGTGCTTAATTGTCATAAAAATAATGTCACTATATAAATAGGCTTAATTTACTTTCTGCAAAATATTTCTTTCTTTGATTCTGAAGTGAAATAATTCCTTGACAGGTTTCGTGAGCATTGGTTTTGTCTTGTCATACATTTTGTGTGTTGTGTTGCTTTTTGACTAATTATCCAGATCCCTTGTTGTGGAAGTTACGTTCAGCATTGAGTCTTTCCTGTGGAGGCAGTTTTCAAGTGGAAATTTCAAAGACAACATGGCACAATACACAACAAGAAACAAAACAGGCAATCCGACAGGTTCTTTCTTATTTTTCAGATATCCCAAGATATACATGTTCATCGATGATTTGTGCGTGTGCCAACAAGACGTTTCCAGATTGCTTTCCTTGGGTGATTTGATTGGTTTTTGCTCATTCAGTGTTGGGTTGAGGCTGATGAACTAGAGCGATTGCATCGAGTTGGGGTGCAGCGGTCGTGTTTTTCCCCAAACCAGCACCCTTAAATGTCCACCCAGAAATGCAGATGTATGGCTAAAAATACAACTGAAATCATCAATAAATATTTACGGTTTTTCAAGATTTTCCGACTGGTGACTTTTTGGGCAACAAAAGAGTGAATATTGTACAGACAAGACAGTGTGTGTGTGTGTGTGTGTGTGTGTGTGTGTGTGTGTGTGTGTTAATAATATTATATATATATATATATATAAATATATATATATATTATTTATATATTATTAACAATAATAATATATTATTATTATATTATTAATGATTTAATATATATATTATCTGATATATATATATATATATATATACATATATTAATTACTAGAGGCAACAATAATAATCAAAAGGTGAACAATTTTTAATAAGCAGCAATTTCATACATTTTTATTGTTTAATTACTATTCAATAAACTTATTAATAAATGTTCATTTATTAAATATATTAATAAATGTTAATTTCCAACATATTTTAAGTTCATTTTAAGCAATACAGTAATTTTTAAAAAAAGTTGAGTTAAATAAAACTACCCAGCAGATTGAGCAAACATTTAACCCAACCACTGGGTTAAAATAATCCATTTGCTGGCATATACTGTATGTACCAAATTCTGAATATTAATAAATACTATGTATATACATCAAATAATACTAGAATAACACTGATATAAAATATCAGCTATAAAATTAAAATGATTATGCCAAATTGATATCACTACAATGACTGCATGTATATATATATATATATATATATATATATATATATATATATATATATATATATATATATATAATTGTTGTTATATTTGCATACATGGAGGGAAAATCATAAGAGATACTGCGGTGACGTATATAAATAATTTAAATCTTTTTCTTTTCTTTTTTTTTTTTTTTTTTTTTTTGCTTTACAATAATGAGATTTTTGGGAGAAAATCTTAATTGTCATGAATATATTGTTACTTTTATATCAATGCGAGACAGACCTTAAAAAATTGCTGTCATTTTTTGATGCAAATTTAATTTATTTTCTCCTCTGATTTTGGAAGGAAATATGACCCGGAAGAGGTTTTGTCAGGAAAAGGAAGTGCAGCACGGCCAATAAACCCACAAACTGATGCTGATGTTGAATACAGGGATGTCACTTTAACACACAATGTAGCAGCAGATGTTCTCATTTTACTTGAGCTTGTTTTTGCTTTCAGCCGTGGCTGCGTTTGATGGATGAGCTCTTATGGCAGTGTATAAACCTACACACGTCAGCGGCCACCCAGAGCAAGTCTAGACAGACGTTTCAAAACACAGTGTTCGTGCAGAATCAGAATAGTTCAAACACATCAAAACAGCCCACAATTATAGAAAAAGCACAAGGCTAATGCAGGCCGAAGATGGAATCGTACCGTAGATGATTCATCCAATCTTCTCATGTTTTATTAAAAGGTAACAGGGAAATGACAGAATGGAATTACGTGTTCTTTGACCCTGATCTTCATTGACAGTCGTCCATGCGGGATCATTACGCTGTTAAAGGAATGCCGAAGCCCCAGAGCCATAATGAAATCCTCATCAAGCAAATGTCACGGAGAGGCAGCCGCTGACTAATGCAATGACAGACGCGCAAAAGAACAAGAGTGTGTATCGCTCGGAGGCAACGTGTGTGTGTGTGTATATGTGTGTGTTTGTCCCCGTTTTGTCCTCATTTTTAATTTTAAAGCACACAGACTCATTCCTCTGTCAACATTCCTTGGAGAACATTCCAACATTCCAACAAGTATTGTATACCATCATATTTTGAATGAATGTACTCCTCATGTTAATTTGATGCAGTCATTGTAGTGATATCAATTTGGCAATAATCATTTTCATTTCATAGCTGATATTTTATATCAGTGTTATTCTAGTATTATTTGCTGTATATACTAATATAGTATTTATTCATATTTTGAATATGGTGCATACGGTATATACACTCTAAAAAATGTTGGGTTAAAAACAACCCAAGTTGGGTTGAAAATGGACAAACCCCACAACTTGATTGTTTTAACCCAGCGGTTGGGTTAAATGTTTAATAACATATTAATAAATGTTAATTTCCAACATACTCAGTTCATTTTAAGCAACAATTCAGTAATTTTTAAACAATAGTTGAGTTAAATAAAACTACCCAGCAGGTTTGGCAAATATTTAACCCAACTGCTGGGTTAAAACAACCCAATCGCTGAGTATTTCCATTTTCAACCTAACTTGGTTTGTTTTAACCCAGCATTTTTTATAGTGTTTACTCAGGAAAAAGGTGGATATTATTATTTTACACATTATTGATTATTGAATAAAAGTTCAGAAAAAAACATTATAAAAATATTAGTTTTTACAACAGAATTTCTCAAATAAATATATATAAAGGTGAACATTTATTAATATATATATATATATATATATACACACACAGAAGATCTGTGGTGTAAACCTGAAAAAATGTTGGGTTAAAAACAACCTAAGTTGGGTTGAAAACGGAAATACAGTGATTGGGTTGTTTTGACCCAGCGGTTGGGTTAAATGTTTGTCAAACCTGCTGGGTAGTTTTATTTAACTCAACTATTTTTTAAAAATTGTATTGTTGCCTTAAAATGAACCCAAAATTAGTTGGAAATTAACATTCATTAATATGTTTAATAATAAACATGTATTAATATGTTTAATGAATAACAATTAAACAATACACATTTATTAAATAGCTTATTATTAAATGTTCACCTTTTGATTATTATTGTTACCTCTAGTAATTATGTGTCTGACTTTTAATTTCCAAACTATTTTGGGTTCATTTTAAGCCAGACATATAGTCATTTTTAAACAATAGTTGAGTTAAATAAAACTGACCAGCACGTTGGGCAAACATTAACCCAACCACTGGTTTAAAACAACCCAATCACTGGGTTTATCCATTTTTAACCCAACTTGGGTTGTGATTAACCCAGCATTTTTTAGAGTGTACACTGTGCAAGACTTGTGACGATTAACATCACTGAACCCCCTGATAAAATCAACCAGACAGATTCTTATAATCGATTGTGCATTGAGACACAAATCGAATCTACCTGCAAATATTGACGTTAACGTGACAAAGTAGAACAACACTCAGTGGGAACAAACCGGAATGATTTTCTCTGGAACAAACACTGCTATCTGTGTTTCAGATCGAGAATACCAATATGATCTGGAGTAGAAACCACCGTTCTGTGTTTTCATTCTTCATGAGAGAAACTCTCAGCATTTGTTTACTCGATCAGGATTTGTTTGCGAACAATTATCAGCTTACATATTTGTTGCGTCTCTCTGATGGAAGAACGCAGGATTCTGTTGACATGGACAATGTTGGACTTCAGTACTGTTGGACTTCAATAAAAAAGAGATGTCTGGTCTAAATTTACACACTCATTTCAATATTCAGGGTAACCTGTAATTTCATAGGTCTTATGATTCAAGTCTAAAATCTGATTCTTTGAAGATAGATGATATTCACAGACTTTTATATTAAAGTTGCATATAAATCAGTAGCTAGTGTATGAACTACATAATTTGGCAGGATAGTTGTTTAGTGTGATTATTATTGTTGAATAGATTGTTTCCTCACCCTCATATCCTTCAGACTTACTTTCTTGTGTTAAACACACACTGTGTAAAAAGTAATACGCTCTATCTACTCAATAAAATTGTGGCAACAGATTACAAGCAATATTATTAATTAAATTCAACATATAAGAACTGAGTTCTAATTAATCGAATTAATTCCTTAAAAGTCAGCCATTTAAAATGTGTAAAATTAGCAAACACAATTACAAAAACCACAAACTGACATATAAAAAGCAAAGAGTCGAACTGAACAACGAAATGAAACACTGATCACCATAATGGCGACCAAACAATACAATCAACATCTAAACCTCTGTTAATTCATGTGTTTCTCTTTCCTTCAATGTTGGAAATAAAAAATAAAGAGTTCTTAATTCATCTTTGACATCTGTCTATTAATCAGATTTTTTTGTTTAAATTTTACTTAAATTTGACTTGTTTTATATGGTTGACATTTAAGGAATTAATTTGATTAATTCTAATGCAATTCTATTTGTTGAATTTAATTAATAATATTTCTTGTAATCTGTTTCCAAAATTTTGTAGATATAGCATATTATTTTTTACAGTGCAAAAGAAAACATTTTTAAGCATGTGTACAGTGCTGTTTTTGCAATTGAAATATACAGTGAATAAATATTGATATTTTTTTCACTATTTATTGTCGCTATTTATACATCAGGTCTCGTTTAATGGCAAACACAATTGGTTCCCCTGTGTCACATGACTATCAATGGCGTGGTAAGTTTGGATATATACCGTTCAAAAGTTTGAGATCACCATAATTTTTTTTAATGTTTTGGAAAGGAGTCTTTTTTTGCTCACCAAGGCTGCATTTATTTGAACAAAAATATAGTAAAAATATTGAAATATTTTTACAATTTAAATAACTGTGTTTTCTATTTCAATATATAGTAAAATGTAATTTATTCCTGTGATCAAAGCTGACTTTTCAGCATCATTACTCCAGTCTTCAGTGTCACATGATCCTTCAGAAATCATTCTAATATAATGATTTGATACTCAAGAAACAATTATGATTATTATCAATGTTGAAATCAGTTGTGCTGCTTCTTTAGTAATGTACAGTAGATAAGCTGTTAGTTGGTTCAAAAGGTGAAGTAGTTGACTCACCCTCAAGCACTGAAGTTTCTTCAGCATTCAGTGAACGGCCTCTGTGCTGATGGTCCACGCTCTCATGACAATGCTCTGGACATTTCCAGCACTAATTAACTGTGGCAACATCCACTTTGCAGTTAGATGAAAGAACACAGCAGCCAATTTACACCCTTTACACCCACAGCCAGACGCCTGCAGGAATCACATCACAGCGCAGGCATCATGCACACTAATAAGGGCACAGAAGTTTGTGGCACTTCAATTAACTCTCTACATTTCACTGTCAATAATGGCGTTTTCATTTCGGTCATATGGTTGGGTTTAATGCAGGACGAACGTTAAAGGAATCTTCCGGGTTCAGTACAAGTTCAATGCTTACAGCCAAATGACAGTCAGCGCTCTTCTGATATTGCTTAAATATTTCATTATGTTACAGTAAATGTTTTACCAGTGATAGATTCTTTTTGGGGGTTCTTAGAGTGTGAAATGAACATATTTTTTCTGTCTGCTGCCTTTGACATCACAGCTCAGGGCTAATGAAGGGCGTGAGACACTGGCTGAATTATATAACATACTAATCTCACTATTTACTTGCATATCTGTATAGATATGGTTATGGAAGCTTGTTTCCGCCATGAAATAAATATAAAAAAAGGCAATTGCAAATGTTTATCTCACAATTCTGACCTTTTTTTGCGCAATTGTGAGTTTATATCTCACAATTCAGACTTTTTTTTTTTCTCAGAATTGCGTGAAATAAAGTCAGAATTGTGAGTTATAAAGTCAGAATTGTGAGAAATAAAATCAGAATTGTGAGTTATAAAGTCAGAATTGCAAGCAATAAAGTCATGACTATCTCTCAATTATGACTTTATAACATGCAATTGTGAGTTTATGTCTTACAATTCTGAGAGAAAAAAAGTCAGAATTGTGGGATAAAAAGTCTCAATTACCTTTTTATTTTATTTTTTTATTTAGTGGCATAAACAAGTTTCCGTATATGGTAGATATACACAGCAAAATCTCCAGAGTTAAATCAACTCTGCTCAAAGTACATATGGTCCCTCTCTAAATAGTGTTAAAATAACACTAAAGCAGAGTTAAAGTTAATGAGATAATTAAGCAATTAATTAAGTGATGATTGAGCATTAGTGATGAACACCTGCTGTTAACAAGCAGAATCACTGAAGAAAAGAGAAACACAAGAACTGCAACTGACTTCAGTCACAGCTTTATTAATTGCTCAATTATCTCATTAACTTTAACTCTGCTTCAGTGTTACTTTAACACTATTTAGAGAGAGAGCATATGTACTCTGAGCAGAGTTGATTTATGTATGTTATTTCAAATTGAGCATGTGTGTGTTCTTGCTGTCATTAGCCAATGCCATTTTTCTGCAGATGTGATTAGTCACATGACATTTATGGTGCAGGTGATTGGTTCTGTCACTTCTGTGGTTCCATGTTACTAAAACTACAACATTAAAAAAAAAAAAAAAAAAAACATTTGTTAAAATCCCAATGTTAACAAATGAAAACTCATTATAAAGTGCCAATGCAACTTTAACTTGATGTAATAAAATTATTAAAACTAATAAAAAAAAGTTAATTAAATTAAAAATGTGATGTGCCTCTCATTGCGACGAATGGGAATGCTAATGGATCTCTTTCCCTTAGGAATTACTCTCATTCCATCTTTCAGTCTGTCAGAATGTGCGATAACGTTTCCAAACGGAATGAATGAGGAAGTTCGACAGTCTCTGCTGTAAGTAGTAATCTGCAATGGAAATGCATTTGGTGCATATTTGTATCCCTGCTGCGTGTGTGTAAAGTGTATTATTTACATCATGCTGGGCTTATTTCATAGTTCATCATGTTTGCCAATGTGAGAGTTCCAGGGAAAGCGCTAGACATAAAAATCCAACTGACAGTCGCTTCATTCCTGGAATTCAGAAAGGGATGGTTTTACCAAAGGATTCTGGGTCTAAACGTGTCTGTTTGCCACAGCATCAGACGTGAGGAGCTGGCTTTTATGAAGACAGAACAAAAAGAGCCGGCAAACACGCTTCCCTTTTCCTGTAGACTAGAGGAAAGGAACTCAATAAAGCAGCGCTGTCTGTGAACGAGCCACATTACAAAAACACATCAGTTATGTATCAGTGGGTTAAGTCATCATGAAATGCTGTTCCCAACCCATTTAACTTTAGTAATGTGACATATTTCTGGGTCAAAGAAGATATTCAATCATGTAGATGTAGTGCAGGATTTGATTTTATCCATTAGGAATTGATTGGATGGGGAAAAGTGTCTGTCTGACAGGTGATAAGAGGCATTATGTCATGTGCATATATAAGGCTGCATTTATTTGATCAAAAATACAGTAAAATCAGTAATATTGTGAAATATTATTATAATTTAAAATAGCTGTTTTCTATGTAAATATAATGTAAAATGTAATTTATTCCTGTGAATTTTCAGCATCATTACTCTTCAGCGTCACATGATCCTTCAGAAATCATTCTAATATGCTGATTTGATGCTCAAGGCAGATTTATTATTATTATCAATGTTGAAAACAGCTGTGCTTCTGTGCTTCAGCTGTACTGACCCCAAACTTCTGAATTTAAAACGTCTCAAACGTTTGCAAAAGTACATTTATATTGATTTTTTGTAGAAGAGCACCAGTGCATTTATATGTGCATTACTTCAGATCCAAATGATGTCTTTATATTTATGCATTGTGTTGTGTGCAGGTGTGAATCACAGTGTTAATTGTGATCTAAATACCCCATACACAAACAAGCTGTTATGATCCTCTGTGTACACACACCTGTTGTTCTTCCAGTTTACCCACAATGACCCACTCTCAATGTAATCTGCTTTATAAATGTTTACTGACAGATTGGAGTCTTGGAGGTTTGTTTTGCATCAAGGCCTTCCCTGTGATATCCTCAATGCTACAGGGAATTCATACAAAGCCTGCTGGGAGCGTCACACATTGTCTGCCCATTGGCCAAGAACCTAGTGGTGCGTCAGTGATGGGTAAGTGAGAGAGATGTATATGCTATGCATATTCTTTTCTGACCCCTGTACTAGACTGTTTTTACATTTGGTTTTAATTTCTCTGTCCAAATTTTGAATTTTTGCATGCACCATTCCTTAAAATTGGTTCCAGCAACATGTTTACATGTCAAAACTACCTCAATGACCTGCCCATCCCTCCCGAGAGCTGTATTTTTATGCAGACTGTGCCATCACACAGACTCGGGTCAGCAGCGAAAGTTTAATTGTGAGAATGCCATAAGTCAGTTGGCGATGGACATAGTTTGATGATGGCAGAAGCAGAAAGTGTCCAGCCAGCACTCTGAAATTCAGGTTCCCATCCACAATGAACGCCCTCAAGATTTATTGTCGAATTAATGGAATTCCCTACACACCAAACCTCGGTGGGTGGAGGGATGTAAGCACATCTGTGGCTGGAAGTGCAGACGCTGCAAAATCATAAAACTAAATGTTTCATCGCCAACAGAGACACGTGTACATTTGTTCACAGTCGTGCATCAGTGAAAAATCAGAGCAACCCAGATCGATACAGCTTGGAGGTCTGCGCTGTAGCATTATATCTGATGTATAGCTCAGTGTTTTTAGTATTCAGCAAGTGTAAAATTAGCAATTACTGTGAGACTGGATTATATATATTATATATATCTATATATAAAAAAAAAAAAAAAAAAAAAGATATATATATATATATAATTATATTTGTCTATTTTTGTATATTTTATATATATATATATATATATATATATATATATATATATAATTTGTTTGTTAGTTCTTTTTTTTTAACTATTGCTAGTTTTTAATAAGGTTTAGTTTATTAGTTTTAGTTATTTTTGTACTTCAACCCTAACAAAAATGAAATGAGAAGGTTGCAAATAGCTGAAAATATAATAATAATAATAATAATAATAATATAATATAATATATATATATATATATTATTATTAGATTTGCAACCTTTCTCATTATATATATATATATATATATATAATTTTTTTTTTTTTTTGGTTTGTTTGTTTTTGTGATATATATATATATATATTATATATATATCTATATATATATATATATATAATATATATATATAATAATAATATATATATTTTTATATATTTTTTTCCATATAAACTATTGCTAGTTTTTAATAAGTTTTAGTTTTAGTTTTAGATTATTAGTTTTAGTTATTTTTGTACTTCAACCCTAAAAAAAAAAAAAAAAAAAAAAAAAAAATTATATATATATATATATATATAAATATATATATATACATACATACATACAGTGTATCACCTGTGAAGGGCTGCCAATATTGGAATACACCACTCATTTCAGTCAGCTAGCCCTCATTTTTGGAAGATGAAACTTTAAAATCTTTATACTTGGTTTAAGCCAATTAGTCAGCTGTAATTACCTTAAAAAGTGAAGGAACATGGATAGAAGCCGGAACATGATGGATAGAAACATGGATAGAAACCCTAGTCATGAGTGGACTACCCCCCTGGCCATTTATCCTGGAAAAGGCGCATTTTACCCCTGATATTAGGCAAATGCAAAAAGAACATGCTCATTTTGTGTGGTTTGAAAGGAGCAAATAGTAATGTTTGCTGTAAATGTATAGCATGTTTAGATTGAGCATGTTTTGCTTTAGCAGAAGGAAGCGCTTATCTTAATCAGGAATTCCAGTCACTCAAGACGGACACCTCTTGAACAATAGCCATATCTGAGTGAGTGGAGTGGGATAATGCTGCCTCCTCGCTGGAAAATTCATGTGTTCTTAAATCAGAGTGAATTCCCCCTAATCCAGCTCATCTGCACTCAACTGCTGAGACCGTATCCATGTCCAATACCTGGAAACAGAGTCTACACTTGTCCTTTTTTAATTAAAATAGTAATAATAGCTTTTTCTGCTTTAGTGGATGCAATGGAGATACGATTAAGTGTGGCATTGAGATGGGTGCACACATGGAAATGAGGAGATGCAGGCAGAATCAGAGAGAACGTTCCAGGCCTGTGATGCTGAAGTCTCTCAATACACTTTAATCTGAGTAAATTTCAATTTGAATTAGCTTTTATTTTTATTTTAACTCATCAAAATAATTGAATGTAATACGAGATTCATTAAAAATTATTAAAATAAATATATATATATATATATATATAAAATGACTAGTACAGACAATTTGATTCTACATTGGAACCTCACTCTAAAAAATAACTAAAAAACTAAACAAATTTACACAGTAAAATACTGTTTTCCATTGAAACAGTAACATACCATAAAAACAGTGCATTCTGGGTAATATTATTTGTCGTTTTCGAGACAGTAACCTATATTTCTCGAAAATGACAATACCCAGAATGCATTGTTTTTACAGTATATTACCTTGTATATTACAATGCATCATGCATATGTTGAATTAGGTAAAAAAAAAGAAGTTTTGTTTAGTAATTTGTTGTGCTTTTGTCATTTTTATTAGCTTTATTATATTTCTATTTAGCTTTAATTTTATTTTTATTTCAGTTTTAGCTTTAGTAATTTTAGTTCTTCAACTTCAACTTATTTTACTTCAGTTTCCAATGTTCTAAGTTTGTTTTTCATCAAATATTTATAATTTAAAAATAATTTTTAAATTGTTTTATTTTTTATTTTTTAGTTGACGATAACAACACTGATTTAAAATATATGTTTATTTATTTATTTCTTTATTTTTATTGACAATGTATGGCCATATTGAGATAATTATATAATAATTATTTATTTAAGCAACATTTCTAATTTTTGGTGTTTAAGTTTCTCATCTAAATTTATGTTTTATTTTATTCAGCTTTATGGCAATTGAAAAAGACATTTTATAGTTTTAGTTTGTTTTAGCTAACAATAACAACACTGATTGGAAACTATTTTTTATTGACAACGTGATATATGGCCATATTGAGGTAAAAATTTGTGGCAAATCATTTTACATTTTTATGCATCTAAGCAAGTATTTATTTACTATAATTATAACCCTCGCAGCCTCTTTTTATGTGCCAACTATTGGCTCATAGAGATGTGGCATTAGGAATGTGCATCTATATCTGTCCGTGTAAAGGGAAAGGGCTCAAGAGAGCCTGTGTGTGACAAAGTGTTTTTGTTCACACTTACTTCCTTTTCACCCCTGGCATTTGTCAAGAGTGACAGCATCGAAGACGAGAGCCTCATACATTTGAAGAGCAGAGCCATCACACCTCTCTTTCATTATCTGGAGATGCGTCCTCTCAAGACTGGACGGGGGAAACACACAGCAGTTTTCTGTTTGTGAGTTATGTGTGGTCCTATAGGGATCATCAGCTGATGCACAAACTCAATATCACAAATCAAATGAAATATTTTGTATGCAGTATAGGACAGAATTTCTAAAAAAGAAAATGTAAATGTAATGTTCGAAATGTTCCTCATGGTCAAAGATAGTATAGAATGATTATATATCTATATAATATTAGATTTATTATATTTATTGATTATTTATATTCATATTATATTATATATAAGTTATATTAATTATATTATTATATCTTGAATCAGCAAATCAGCAATTAGAATGATTTCTGAAGGATCATGTGACACTGAAGACTGGAGTAATGATCTGAAAAATTCAGCTTTGCTCCAGGAATAAATTACTTTGTCAAATATATTTAATATACACAGGTTATTTTAAAAAATGTAGATATTCACAATATTACTGTTTTTACTGTTTTTTTTTTTAATGATTAGGAGCCTTGGTAGAGCAGACGAAACTCTTTTAAAAACATTAAAAATCGTTAGTGTTCCAACTTTTGTACTGTGTATATATATTATAGATATATATATATATAGATATATATATCTAATATATCTATTTTATTTTGTTATTAAATTGTGAAAAGAGTGTTCATTCATGCAGGCAGCAATTGCACTTTTCGAGGAACTCAACCTACGAATGGCTTACTTATAGCTGAATGTATTATTTAACATTGAAGCGGTTCACCTTTAACACCAAGACCAGTTTTAGATCTTGTGCACGCTTTTATCAGCCATTGATTTTTCTACTCTAAAATTCCTCACCCTTTGCTGTGAAGAACCAACAGTCGAATGTCCTCCGGGACAAACCGTACAAGATAATATTCAGCCTTTGAAAAGCCTCAACCAAAGCAGACTGGTTAAAGAGCTTTGACACAACCCTCAGTACAGTGTCTGAAAGTCATTTCCATCTCAATGACACACATCTCAGCCCTGCTTTAACATTCCTCTAACAGAGATATAACAAATAACAGAATAATTAGACGTGATTCCGTGTTGAGGACCCCATATTAGCATGATAATGAGAAAGTAATTAGTTGTACCTCCACAAGAGGGAGAGATCGGCGGGCTTAGCAAAGTCAGCTATATTGTTATATCGCTATTCCAACAATTCTGATTGAAAGAATTGTCATGTCGTAAAACTCATCGACGCCTCGGAGGAGCCTTTGTGGCCTTCCTGAAATGAAATAACGTGCTCCCGCAAGCTGGGTGTTTGGACGAGTAGGAATTACAGGGCGAGGGGTAATTACATTTATTGTTTCCCGTGTTCACCTCTGTTCTCCACCCGTATTTCTTCACGCTCCTCGCCATCAGCCTCCCTCTGAGAACATCCTTTATTATGACATTTTCCTCCCCCCATACAGTAAATCTGATCCCCTTTCATTATGCAAATCAATTTCATTTTTGGTGAAATAGCAGGGAGTTGGTGAACAAAGACAGATGAAAAGGACACAGAGGGGGAAAAAAAAAAATTGAAGTAGGAATGGGGTCCTCGATGATTTTTTCTGCTGTAAATCAAATCTGTGGTTACTTGTCTTCGGTTTTATTTTCCACATGCATTTTTGAAGACATTTTTCCTTGAAAAATTTAGCAAGGTTCTTCAAAACTCTCATTAAAGTAAACATCCGAGACAAATAATGAGTCTTCAGAATTATAAATATCTATATTATAGTTATGGAAAAAGAAACAGAACTGCAAGCCAAAGGGGGTTTTGGGTTATTTTACAGTCCCATAGAAAGAAAAATCACAATTTACATCTCAATGTTTCTCCTAGACGGCAGTGGAAATATTGAGAGGCAAGCAAGTGTCTTCTGCTTCTCAGGTGTTTTCCCTGAGGAAAGACTCCTGTAATCTCACATCTTCTCTCAGAAGATAATGAGACACTGGCTCAAACTATGCTCACGATCCGTCGTAAAAGGTTGTTATAATCATTTATGTACATGCACTTACTTTTTGTAGGTAATGTGAGTTAGTGCCTGAATTAGGTTGAAGTGAATCTGCCACAGAAAGGCAAGTTCACCTCTGGTTTGAGGTCAAGTTAATAAATCAGTGATTAAAGTGGAACCAATTTTAATCAACTGCAAATGCAATTTTAGTTAATGACAAATAAAGTACTGTCATTTTAATAGATGGACGGACGGACAGACAGATATATATACATTACGATATACAGTATATAAAGTGTATGGAAAGTGTATTTTTATTTAAGCATTATTTTAGATAAAGGTTCAAAAAAAAATTATTTGTTTGCATGATAAAATTCAAAACAGAAATCTGCATGATGGTCCCCTTCATGTCTTTCACTGCAGAAGAATTTATTTCCAGAGGATCCGATTCCTCTTTCACACACTGCATTTCCAAATCAAGTTAATTGAATTGTTGCTGGATAGAGGAAGCCAAAATTATCGTGCGACTTACAGATTGATCAAAGCAAGGCTTCCTCCGAGCAGGGTCGCGACCTCTCTCCACATGCACTGCTGACTGACGCCGAGCTGTCTCAGCATGCCTGCTGATGCCAACGGCACACACACACACACACACACACACACAACAGAGTCGCCACTGGCAAGGTTAGCATCCTCCCCACTCTCTTGTCTTTGATTGAAAATTATGAGGATGTCACTTTGCACTGCAACATCCTAGAGAAGCAAGAGTTTTAACATGCAAACAAATATTTTTTTAAAAAATAAATTAGATTTGCTTAGAGTAACAGACTGCTGCATTTTGACCGAGACATTTTCAGTTTAAAATCTTCTGAGTTTTGAGTTTCAAAAGCTTCACATTTCCATTTGCATTAAGATGCATGCATGAGCACAAGAGAGCTGCATTCACATTCAAGGCCTCAGTCAGTGTTATTTTTTATATTGTCAGCGCCGCCATAACCTGTGCTTTTCTTAAGCCTATTGTATTTTTATAAACAACCGAGTATTGCGAAGGAGGCAGAGAGGAGACTCGGTCATATACGTCAGGCCAGGAAATGCGACAGCATCATTTATCTTTCTGTTGGTACCTCAGAAGGCTTGCAAAGTTTCACCAGGGACATCTGATACTGTACAGTCTTCCTCTTCACAAAACTAAAATAATCACACGACCTTGTTTCAGTCCCTCAGAAATTGGCAGCGATTTAAGATCCCAGAGGTCGAACAGGAACGTATTCCAATGAGATCCAAACCGCAATATGTAAAACTATTTAGAGATCTGAAAAGTAGCTGAAAGTAGCAATGCTACAAATCAAACGGTGCTTTTAGATGGATCACGTCCAGTTTGGCATGGATGATGCTGATCAGGAAAAAACAATATATTAATGATATTAGATGTAATTGACGTTCAACTTGAAATTTTCAGTGTCTGAAGAGTTATCGAAGGCTCTAGCACCATTTTATGGTGTTTTTTCTCTCCCGTTTGCAGCTTGACAGTTGTGGTCACTATAAATTGTTGCTGTATGTACAAGAGTTGCATCTCCTTTTGTGGTCCTCAAAAGCAATCAAGTCTGACAGGCTTGGAGTGTCATGAGGGTGAATAAATAATAATAGAATTTTCATTTTCATGTTTACTTTGAAAATGTTTTTCTGTAGTGTGGCAGTAGCTTTTCAGCTAACTCAGAAGCAGAGTGCTGCATCACTGTCTTCTGTCATGCTGGACCGCAGCTGATAATCAAACACTCCTTAAATGTCCACTCTCTCATATGTAATGTTGGGAATCAAATTAATTTTAGTGATTCAACTCAGGCGCTGATGTGTATGAGTACCTGATCAGTATTCATTCATTAGGGGACAAGCACTGAAGGTGCATAGGCACCTATTGTATCTGTTGGTGTTCTTATTCTTCTTCCAGTTTAGGAAGTCTATGGCAGCCCAAAGAATCACTTGGGAAAGTTATGAAATTTGGTACACAGATAGAGGACAGTCTGAACTGTCACCATAGCAAATTTGGAGTCTCTAACTTAATCCCTCTAGCGCCACCAGTTGTCCAAAGTTGCAGTCACATTTATACTAATAACCTTTGAACCATAAGAGCTAGAAATCTCTGCATCATTTTCCGTCATGAAAACCAACTTTTTCAAACTCCTCCTAGGCCGTTACTCTGATTTTCACGAAAATTGAACCAGATCATCTTTAGACCATGCTGACAAGTTGTGGAATTCAAGTCGATTTGTCAAACTGTCATGCTGCATTTCGGCGCAGCGCCACCTACTGGTGGAGATATGAAAAATGCCCTTTTGCTTATAACTTCAGAACAGTTTGCCCAAACATCGTAAGGCCTCGTTAGATTGGGACAACATTTTTTGATTGATATATAATATTGATTTTGATCATATATATATATATATATATATATATATATATAGTACAGTCAAAGTTGGAACCACTAAG
This sequence comes from Culter alburnus, assembly GCA_028476615.1. Lineage (NCBI taxonomy): Eukaryota > Metazoa > Chordata > Actinopteri > Cypriniformes > Xenocyprididae > Culter > Culter alburnus. The sequence continues at coordinate 1,877,940 of JAOTNS010002589.1, forward strand.
ATTTTTAATGTTTTAAAAGAAGTTTCGTCTGCTCACCAAGGCTACATTTATTTAATTAAAAATACAGTAAAAACAGTAATATTGTGAAATATTATTACAATTTAAAATAACTGTTTTCTATTTGAATATATTTCACAAAGTAATTTATTCCTGTGATGGCAAAGCTGAATTTTCAGCATCATTACTCCAGTTTCAGTGTCACATGATCCTTCAGAAATCATTCTAATATGCTGATCTGCTGCTCAAGAAACATTAATGTGTACAATTGTACAAAATTTGTGTACAATATTTTTTTTCAGGATTATTTGATGAATAGAAAGTTCAAAAGAACAGTGTTTATCTGAAATCTAATCTTTTGTAACATTATAAATGTCTTTACTGCCACTTTGATTGATTTAATGCATCCTTGCTGAATAAAAGTATTCATTCTTTAATTCTTTTCAAAAAAATAAAAATAAAAATTCTTACTGACCCCAAACTTTTGAACGGTAGTGTATAATGCTACAGAAGCTTTGTATTTCAGATAAATGCTGTTCTTTTGAACTTTCTATTCATCAAGGAATCCTGAAAAAAAAAAGTACACAACTGTTTTCAACATTGAAAATAATCATAAATGTTTATTGAGCAGCAAATCAGCATATTAGAATGATTTCTGAAGGATCATGTGACACTGAAGACTGGAGTAATGATGCTGAAAATTCAGCTTTGCATCACAGGAATAAATTACTTTGTCAAATATATTCAAATAGAAAACAGTTATTTTAAATTGTAATAATATTTCACAATATTACTGTTTTTACTGTATTTTTAATTAAATAAATGTAGCCTTGGTGAGCAGACGAAACTTCTTTTAAAAACATTAAAAATCTTAGTGGTTCCAAACTTTTGGACTGTACTGTATATATATATAATTATATATATATATATATATATATATATATATATATATATATATATAGATATATATATATATACTTTATTACACTTGAGCAATAGCAGGCTTTCTTAAACCTGAATGGAACAGAAAAGGACTGGAAGGACAAGGAAATGTTCAAAATTTGATAAGAAGTTCTCAGAGTTTCTTTTTTGAGAAAATGGAAGAAGTCCAGGAGGTCACACTAAATACTGATTTTTGCTTAAAGAAACCATTTTGTTCCAATTTTTTATTTTTTTTGTACATATTTTCTTGATTTTCTTTGTATCGTAATAAAGAGACTGAAAAATAAATATGGATGGTCATTAAAACTGCTAAAACAACAAAGCTGGTGGTGGCCTAAGACTTATCCGTACACACACATATATAGATATATATATATATATATATATATATTATATATATATACACACACACACATCTGATTTGAGGACACTGTTGTATATTTTCAGCTCATGTCAACCTTACACCTCACCTTAGACAGGTGAATCAGAGGTTAGCCAGTTAAATATTTACTATACTCGAACCAATATCCATCAAACACAACATTGCACAGAAGAAACATCATTCATTTATCAACTTAAATGGTGTCAGGTTTGTCCTCTGGTGCTTGACTCTTGTGAGAAGCGCATCAGGCTAATAGATCGGCTCCATTTTCAGCTAATGCCTGTGAGTCAGTACTCTCCTAAGAAGATGCCAAGCTCTGAAAAGTGATGGTTATTACATGGATGCCCATTTAAAGTGCTATTGCTGTTTTACAGCAGGTGTTCTGCAGTTTTTTCTCTCCTGTCAAGCAGTTTAGCATACTCATGAAAATGATCACAATAACATTCTTTAGCGTAGAGTTATGGGATAAATCTCGACAGCTGCAGCGGCCAGATTTCAGTCCATAAACACATCAGCCTCTCCCTGACATCATTTATTTGGACTGAACACTGCTGTTTATAAGATCTATGGATTCACTGTACATCTACATTGTATATATATATATATGGTTTCTATGCTTCTGTTTTACATGATGTAATATCTGTCAGATTACATTATCAGCATTAAAATTCAGTTTTTTATATCCCCAAAACTGTGATTATTTCGAGGTTTAAAAGTATTTAAATGAAACCTATTTTTAGTGTGTTCTCAGGCATCTTGATTGCACTATATGCATATATATTATTTTTGCTGCATAAGTGAGCTTGAAATGGAAAGATATGTGACAATTAATTATGAGTGTTTTTACATCATTAGTTTTATTAATGTCATATGCAAATGAGAAAGGCAGCGATTTGCTTGCGGTCTCCTAGATGTGGGTAAACAGATCATTACACTTATGCTTTTCGAGAGAAAGTTCAAAAGGGTTCTCACTGTAACTCGGGATCACTAACAAATAGGAAGTAAACCCATGGACAGAGACAAATGCTACAGATTAATTTTGATAGGAGTGAAACCGCTAGTTGAATGGTCAACATTGACATTTGACCAGAGCAGAGTGGATTCACTATGTGAAATCAATAACCTACCATAATGCAGTAATTCCGTGCGTGGGTGATTATGACAATTCAGTCCATGTCTCATTAGCCTTTGCCGAAACTCATATTAGGAGAATCTTTTCATGTGCATTTCTTGTCATTTTTATTGCAGGTATGTCCTTGTGGTTTCAAGTACCATTCTGTATGTAGCAAAACTGCATTTTGCTGCCATGAACTGTAGATTTACTCATTTTAAGCTACTCCTATTTACATACTTTCTTGCACACTTGAGATATTTATTTAACATATCACATCTGTGATGAGCAAAACATTTCATTACAGTCTTTAAGCTGGTAAAAGAGGGTAATTAAAAAGAACCTGCACAATTACACAGCTTTGTGTCAACCACCCCCTTTAAATAAAGCTGCTTTTGTCCTTACTTGTATCCAGGCACATTATTAATTGCCATTATATTCACAATTAACAAGACATAGTAATTACCCCCTCTCTCTTTCCTAATGGCATCCCCATGTCGAATGGATGGGAGTAAGATTAGTATCTCGGAAGGGGAAGACAGCTGAAATAAATAATGGTCATTAGAGGGTGTTCACCAATGTGTCTCGAAGGCAACTTTCTCGTATCCTGTCTATTAGTGCTGCTCGGATGCGCTAGGGCTTTTTCAGAAAACCACATTTACATTGGAGTTAAAAATAGGTGTGATGATAATTTGATTAATTGGACCCAAAGCTTGTTGTCAAGGTCTCGCAAGTTACAAACACTAAGATGTACTATGTAAGCATAGACATAGGTTTGTTTTTGGTCAATTTGAGCCAATACAACTTCAATTTCCCCTTGGATTCATAAAAATGCATTATAGACATATTTAACCAAACTGACTTGACATATAACCATTATTTTAACTTTTTTTATTTATTATTATTATTATTATTATTTTTTTTTTTGCATTTAGCAATATTTTGCAAGCAAGTCAGCACTACACTTTTTGGACTGTAAATCCACAATGGTACTAATCATTACACCATGCAATATACAGTCAAATTTACAACTACAGCCAATTATGCCAACCCCCTCAAAACCAGTTTCACACTGTTTTGTAGTCCTACAGTGTAATTAGATCAAATATACTCTGATTTAACCCCTGCCACGAAAGCATGCTGGGTAACCAGCAGTGACACTATTACACGTAACTTTGGTGCATTTCAGTTTTAAAAATGTAAAATATCACCCAGCCTATTAGGCTCACAACACCAGCGAATTAAGAAAACATCTTTATCAGTTTGACAACATGTGTGTCGCAAACACTCACAATGCAACCAAATACAGAAATGTGCCGCAAATACTCACAATGCAAAATGCACCCAAATACAGAAACGTGCTGCAAAAACTCACAATGCAACCAAATACAGAAATGTGCACCAATGCAACCAAATACAAAAATGTGCCGCAAACACTCACAATGCAACCAATACAGAAACGTGCGGCAATATTACATGCAAAGTGCAACCAATACAGAAATGTGCTGCAAATACTACATGCAACCAAATACAGAAATGTGCCGCAAACCAAATGCAACCAATAAGAAAGTGCAACATGCAAAAACCAAAATACAGAAATGTGCTGCAAATATTACAATGCAACCAAATACAGAAAATGGCGCAAACTCACAATGCAACCAAATACAGAAACGTGCGGCAATACTTACAATGCAAAGTGCAACCAAATACAGAAATGTGCTGCAAATACTCACAATGCAACCAAATACAGAAACAGCTGTGGCTCAAAGCATGGGCACTAGCAACCAGGTCAACCATTACTCCATGCAAAATCGCTTGGATAATCTTGCACAAATGCATAAATGTAAAGTAAATGTACAGAAACTGCGGCAAATAATCACAATGCAAAGTGCAACAAATACAGAAAGTGCTGCAAATACTCACAATGCAACCAAATACAGAATGTGCTTACAATGCAAAATACAGCAAATATACAATGCAAAGTGCAACCAATACAGAAAGTGCTACACATAACCAAATACTGAAATGTGCCGCAAACACTCACAATGCAACCATTACAGAGTGGCAAAGCAAAGTGCACCAAATATGCAAATACCGCAATAATCATGTTTTGTTGTAAAGAAAGTTTTGTCCCAGCCAGGTTTGTCATTTGTTGGCCCTTAAAAATATATAATATATATATATATATATATATATATATATATATATATATATATATATATATATATGGGTAAAGCAGGAATTTGGTTTCTTGGTGGCAAATGAATTGGCAATGTATTGAAAAACAAACGTACAGTATGTGATGCACTAAAATGGATCTTGCTGTTCAGTACATGACTCATATTTTGATTCAGTGAGTATTTGTCAAACGAACCATCCTGAAGGATTTGTGTATTTTATTTATTTTTTTTTTCAGTAAGGGATTCGTCAGATGCAAGCAACGCTTTTATCAAAAATGAATTCAGTATGACTTAAGTATGAGAGCAGTAAAAGAAACACTTGTGTTTAGCAATGCAGTTGGTCATACCAGCACTGCAGTGTGATTCTGAGTCTGCACTATCCATAAGTCTTTCGATTAGGATGCATGCCCACTTTATAAATACCGTATTGATCGCCGTTCATGGCAGAGGGCAGTTAGTTTATCGAGAGCGAGGACATACTGCTGAGATAATTGCTGCTTCAGTTTTGATGGATTTTTCAAGTTCATAAACTGTGCAAATAGTATGATCACACTGACACACAGAATATTAATCTTGTGCCTGCTTGCATTATATGTAGCAGGACATGAAGTATGCAGTTTCTAAAGGTAAAAGATGCATGCATTAAATATGCCACCCATCAATCTATTTTCCAAACTGCTTGTCTTACTGGTCATAGTCAAGCATTTTAATTTTATTTTACTTTTTTTTTTTTTTTTTTTGATCCAGCCTGTCTGTAAACACAACAAAGAGCTGGAGATAGCATGATAATGCTGTAAGGCCTACAATCTGTTACCCTGTGCAGTGAATGTTGTGTTGAGATCCTTAGTATTCACGCTTCATTCACTGACAGCGCTGGTATTGTTTAGTCTTGGATTATTGCTGATTCTATTACAGAGACGTGAAGGACAAACTGCAACAAAAAAAAAAAAAAAAAAAACTCAATACCCAACGCAGTTGGTCTGATAGTGAGTTCAACCCAGTAGAGAGACCTTGGAATAAATCACTTCTACAAACATCACACAAAAGTCACTGCACACAGGAGACGTTTTTTAGGGGACTATATAAGACCCTGAGATGAAAATAAATTCAGTAAATTAATTGAAAATGAAAACAAGGGAAGAAAGATATATGTGGTTCCCATGAGATAGTGCTGAATGAAGGAAAGAGGAGCAAAACTAATTTCCTCACAATAATAATGGTCTCTTTGTTATTTTATACTTTTTAGTATGAGCCGAACTATGATGCTTTATAACAGAGATCATGATTCTGAAGAAAAATGTTTATTTCAGTTTTATTTTACAAAACTTCAACATTGTGCTACTAAAGAAAATACTGGTTTTGGTTCTGAGAAAATGTGCAATATATGAAATGTGCTAAAAAAATAGGAAGTATGTGAATTGTAATATAGAAATATATAAATCAAAAATATAAATTAAAATGGTTGTGAATCAGTCTCTAATTGAATTGGTCTTGTTCCTTGACAGAATTGTTCTTGAATGAATCGTTTCACTGAATGATTCGATGACTCACTCATAAAGAGAGTCACTTGTCGCCACTTACTGGTGTAATGATCTGGGGCCACGGCATGCTGCGTCCGAAATCACATACTCTCAAGTAGGTACTTATTTTGAATAAATAATTACTTCACGACCACTACAAAAAGTATGTTCCATGTAGTATAAATGTAATCCGTACATATTACATCTGCCATGTTATCATTATCATGTGACTTACGAGCGTCAGTTGCATCGTTCACAAATCCTCTCCCGTGGCCTCATGAGATAGTAAAGTGTCCATCGGATGCAAACTTCAGAATCTTGGCAGAAGTAGTAGGGTTTTTTTTTGCTTACTCTTTTATAAGTACTGTGAATTTGGACATACTACTTTTGTCACATGTCACATACTTTCGCCTACTATACATGCGATTTCAGATGCAGCCACTGATTTGATTCAATCACCAGTGTGAGCTGAATCATCATTTAGGAAGAGACCTTAGTCAGGGTAGATGTCATGTTGAATTTTATTCAGTCATTGTGACTGAGGGATAGACTCAGTCTTTACAACACTCTAAAAAATGCTGGGTTAAAAACAACACAAGTTGGGTTGAAAATGGACAAACCCAGTGGTTGGGTTAAATGTTTAACTCAACTATTGTTTAAAAATTACTGTATTGCTTGCTTAAAATGAACCCAAAACATGTTGGAAATTAACATTTATTAATAAGCTTAATTAATAATATTTAAACAATAAACATGTATTCAACTGCTTATTAATAAATGCACAGTATAAAGCTGCTAGATTGCATGTAATTCTCACAACTTGCACTATTTTATGGAGTTTTTACTGATTTTTTTTTTTTTTTTTTTTTTTTAGAGAGATGTTGTTAAACAATGGCACAATCCATTGAATCCATCATTCCTGTTAAAAATTAAATATGTCACTACCTTGAATAAGGTGTTTAGGATTGTGTGGCTTTTTAAACCAAGATTGCAAACTCTAAATGTTTAACTGATAGTCTGAGTATAAATTAATGTCGATGTTTTCAATACCTCAAGTCAAAATGGAAAAGTAGGACTTCCATCAAAAATATACAGTACATGCATTTTATTGGTAAGTCTATCCTATAAAAGAATGTGCAATGTACTACTATTACATTCTCCATCCTGTTTTATTCAGTCAAATTTTCAAAAACCGTCCAAATAGGAACATGCACTCATTATATTTAACTGAATTCAAATATTCCCCCTCCTCACCCTATATAGCCTGCATTGCCAATTTAGGTTGGACTGATGATGGGGTGGACAGCAAGCGTGTACTTGGATAGTCATTTTCTTTCTTGTTTACGAACTGCCACCACTTATGCATCCCTCTCTCTCCCCTTATCTTTCATTTTACACTTGACCAAGCATCTGAAATGAACCTTGAGGAAGCAAACACCAGGCATGGCGATTATAATTTTTCAATCATTTGGAGAGGTGGCGTATTAGTGGAAATAGGTATCTCGGTGACTTGTTGTCGCTGTGATAAGAGGGCAGCATGGCTCTCATTAGCTACACGCAGGATTAAGGGGCTAGAAGAGGTTATTTTGACCAGCGAGTGAATGCATTGTAATGAGACTCCAATGTAGAAACATAAACACACTTCGACATGCACTTTAATCAGAAAGGAGGAGTCCTTTCTGCCACTCTTTTGCTCTAGATGGAAGGAGGGATTTGCAAATTTTGAATGTGCTGATGACATTTAATCTGTGTGGAGGATGAACTCTCATATTTCAAGTTGTGACTGACATGGCTGCTTGCATGCGAGGAATATGGATAAAGAGGCAGGACATCAAAACAAAGGACAGAATACAAATTTCACCCTCTCAAAAACATTTGATGCCTCAACATGCAAACTAAAATAGAAAGTAGGTAATATATTTTACAAATGTCTATGAATGCTACAGGTGCAAATATTTAAATATTGGACATGCAAAGTAAATGTGGGAACACTTTATTTCGATGGTCTGCTTTAGACATAACTTATAAGTAACTTTGCAACTACACGTCAACTAGCAGTCATTAGAGTGTTAGTAGACTGTCTGATTAATATCTGTTAACACTTTATTTTGATGCACCACCAACAGACATTCTACTGACTAACTTTGCAACTACATGTCAACTTATTCTACTAACCCAAACCCTAACAGTCTACTAATACTCTAATGAGAGTTAGTAAACATGTAGTTGCAAATTAATGGGTTAGTTGGCATGTAGTTGCTAGCTAATAGAATGTCTGAAGTCGACAATCAAAATAAAGTGTAACCTAAATGTATATTAACACATTTCTCAATATATTATAAAAATTGCATTTTCTAAAATGTAATCGAAAACTAAGAGCTCACTTATGGAGCTTTATCCAGTTTTATGATAAAAGTTGATGCTCCAGTAACAGCATTAGAAACTCAGTACATGAATTGACACAAACATCATAGATGTGTGAATTTATCAATGTGGAGATGCCCATCATAACAGATGTACTGCATTTTGACAGTAAGCAGTAGCATAAGTAGAACTAGATTTTTACATTTTCTGAAATCAATGTGAGTGGTGTTTGCACTTTAAAAAATCCCCAGTGCTGCATCCAAAATCGAATACTTCTCTACTATATAGTATGGTAGTATGGTACATAGTATTCGAAAAACAGTAGGCGAAAGTACCTGGATGACTTACTTCTGAAGTGCACATTGAATGGACACTTTACTATCCCATGAGGTCACGGGAGGAGATTTATTAATGACAGTGAACCGACGCAACTGATGCTTGTAGGTCATGTGACAGTAACAACATGACAGATGTAGTACATCCAGATTTCATTCATACTGCCCATATTCATACTATATAGAACATACAGTTGCAAAATCTTGAATTGTGACGCAGCACATCACAATTTTTATCATGTTTCAGTGTGTTTGCTATAGTGGTCTGGAAGGTTTCTTACTGTCTCAAGTCACTGAATCATATCTGTAGCACAAAGACCAATGCCATTTTAATCTTAATTTTGAACTTTGAGTCTGATTTTTTTATATTACTCATATCATATCATGCATATCATATTTGCCTCTAGTGCCATGAATGGCAAAAGCTGTTTATCCAGTGATAGGATTAAACGTAAGCTTTTTCACAAATATTAATTGTTGACTCAAACTGCATAGATGAGTGAATAAATACATGCACAGATAGTTATCATAACAAATGTGCTGCTGTATTTGACTGTAAAGTAGAATAACATCCATAGATGTTGAGATCACATTACTTTTGATTTATGATATACTGAATGTTCAATACCATCTCAGATGGTTGACATTTTACCATGTACAGTATATGCATGCATTATATGTGATATCACGTTAGATTATCAGTGCTGTGATGCATAATAATGCAATAAGAAAATTCATTCCACAAAATGTATCTTATTTTTGAAAAGCATGGAATACTGGCTTCAGAAACATGCAATATGCATGGCACGTAACATTTGCAATAATAAAAAACATTGTTTTCCAAAAGAATTATTATAATAACATATCATATTGTTGCTTTTTGAAAAACAGGGTTTGTTCTTTCTTTTTTTCTTATGCAGTCATATGTCATATCTTACTGTAAGCTAACATTTTCCTGACCTGAATTTGAATCTGGGAAGGATTTTCTCTTCTGCTGGGTTTGAGTCAAAGGTTCAGACTAGCAGGGGTCGCGTTTGACACCGAGGTGAATTTTTTTTGAAGACCTGCGACGAGCTTTTATTGTGATTGAAGATTTGTTGCAGGCCAGAAATACCCGCTGACTGATGGAGGAATATGAAATGTTTCTCTCTCGCATCTCTTCGGCTCTGCCTCTCAACTCTCGATCTTCTTCTCTCGCACCGATGGATAGTTAATCCACATTGTGGGGCTGCATCCGGACGGGCCCTCGGGCCATATTTCAGAGGACAGATCCATCATGTGTGATGTGGGTGATGTTCCTATAACTCCAGTCTCACTGGGGTAATGTTTGCTGGCATAATTCAGCACTCTATAAATACAAGAGCTTGAAAGAAATACGGTGCTTTTATTAAAACTGTAAATCGACAGTCTCTCTTACAAAAAAACAGAGAAAAAAAGACACGTCGGCTTTCCCTGACCTCGAGGTATGCGTTATTATATTGCTCATGCCATCTGATGATGACAGAGGAAATGCCATACAGAAATAACAGCGGGAAGCAAATTTATTGAAATAGGTCAACATGTCACATGAGAGTTTTATTTTATTTTTTTATATATTCCCATGATTCTGAGCTTCTGTATTTACAATTGCTACAAAACACTGATATAAAATGTTATATTTGCATCAAATTCTGTGTAAATCTAATCAGAAAACATTTTAATAATGAAACATGCAAATGTGCAAACAAAACTAACCAGGATCTTAAGGTAAGTATTGTACTACTACACTGTTAAAAAGAATTGTTGGTTTAACTTTAAAAAGTAAGTTAAAATTTTGAGTTCATTTTAAGTTCAAAATTTGAATTAATACAATGAAGGCAAATTGCTTCAATCAACAGAAACTCTATATTATATTATCTGAACCAGATTAATTATCTAAGTTGATTTGACAAAAGAAAAAATGTTGTGATAACAAATCATGAAAATATTTTTTACAGTGTACTAATAATAACAATTACAATAATTTAATTGATTACATTTTATTAATTGTAATGAATGTTGTAATTTTATTATCATGATAGAAGAAAATTTGTTACTCATTTTTGTGTGTGAAGAGCATGGATAGTCCACCAGCTTTAACACAAGAAAACAAAGCCTCAAAAGAAAAGCAATATAAAAGGATTGACCGCTATGTCACACATCAGACTCCAGTTCTGATTAATTAGCGGATAATATTGAGAGATTTTCAGAATCAGTCACACATGCTTGCTGACACATCCTCTCTACGCTTAATTAATCACTATGCTAATGTACTGAGCAGTTTACCCAGTTTATTTATTCACATATTTTTATGTTAATCGAAAGAAGCACCTGATATGTTTAAACATGACCTTTTTAAATTCCTGCATGATGCTGAACTCTTTTTGGTTTGGTCAGATGGATGTAGTCAAACGTCTTTTGTCGTTTGCTGTTATCTGAAACCGTCGTCATCTGAACAACATTTGTCAGGAGATAGCATTGAACAACACTGGCTATTTAATTACTGCATATTCATATTGCAATTATAAATGTGGGTGGCAGCAACTTACAGTGTTTACTGAGTGACTTTACTGAGATAAATACTGTCTGCATCTTTTAATGAGTGATCGTTCCGCCGTAAACAAAGACTGACTGACATGCAGGGAAAATTACTGTAATTGAGAAAGTAATTTTTTTGGCTTTTTACCTTTAAAGTATGTAGTTTCTGCAGCACTACTGAAACCTAGCGGACTTTGACCTTGTTTAATCTTTAAAGGTTGGCTTGCACTCAGGAACATGAAGCTGAATGTCTTGTCCCATGTAGATCATCAGTCATGAGGCCCTATCATACACCAGGCGCGACGCAAGTGTTTTTTGCTAGTTTCAGCCGGACGCAGTTATCATTTTCACGTCCAGTGCCCACGTTGTGGGCAAACATCAAATGCACTCGCACACATCTGTTCACCCATGGGCGTGCTGGTCTGAAAGCGAGGTGTGGTCAGGTGCATTGTTGACGTGTTGCTATTTTGAGACAACTGAAAACAACAGCATCATTGACCAACAAAAACCTGCTCTAAAGTCAATGGTGCAGTATTTTTTGTTATTTAAAGGGCTTGTTAGTAATATGCGCCTATAGGCCGGTGCACAACGCGCATACACTTGGCTTGTTACACACAGGGACATGCAGCAGCACTCAAACATGCCAAATATTAAAAATAAATGTTTTACAAAGTAAAAGATTATTATTGTGTCCATAAAGATATAAATGCTTTCATGTCATAATGGATAGTCATTGCATGTATCAGAATTACATATTTGTAGTAATGATGAATGAAATTGGCTAATTAGTTGACCAATTGTGGCAATACACACATGTATTTAGACTGACTTGTCAGGTTGAGGGTGTCTATATTCCGCCATGTAAATAGCAATCCGCCATGGTGCAAGAGCACCCTGGCTTTTAAAGGGAATAGGAGATGAGACTCTGATTTCTTTATTGCATGTTATGCCCAAAACACACCCATGACTCATTAAAAGACTAGGTACAACCCTTTTGGACCATGCTCCTGGCGCATTGACCATTTTTTCCCGTCATTTAACTAGCAAAAGTCGATTCGGACATGCCCTAAGTGCACTTGCGCCATGCATTTCAGACCATTGTTAAAATAGGGCCCAATGTCCCACACTGGCTAAACACCCTCTGGCTCCGCCTGCTACAGTAGCCATGCCCCAAACTCACGCTATAGGTTGAGCTGGAAAGAGATTGACAGATCTGAGCAGGCAGTTCTCAATGTTTAGATGGTGCCTGAGAGGCTCAATGTTCATACTTTTGGGAAAAATAAACCCATGTATGGCAAATTAACATTAGTCAATGAACAAAAACTGGATGCATTTTAACATCATGCTTCACCTTTAAGAAAGAAGATATCTGGAATTGAACCTGCTATGCATTCATCTCAGTTGCTTGGATTGTGCAATTCAGTATTGCCAACATAGCGTTCTAAACAGAAACTAAAATACAGTGTGTGAGCACGGATTAGGAGAGAAAACAGATGTAAAGTGTCAACAGATGGCACATTTAGCAATTTTTTGTGAAGGCTTTAGCTACTTTCCATTGAAAATAGTTGGCAACACTACTGCAATTACAGGATCTACCAGCAGAGGCTGTCTCTGCCAAATCTTGATCCTCTGGTGTTGATGACATATTGTCTATTGAATCAGGAAGTTAGAATGGGACATGTCAAAGGGTCTTTAGTGTGTCACAGTTCAGCAAAACCACTTGATATCAGTTGGTGACCCATGCATTTATCTGCTAAAGGGTCATTTTGTCCATTTTTAAAAGTATACTGGCAAACAAAGTGTGCAAACAAACAAGGACTACAAGCCACAAAACTCACTCAACTCCAATTTGGAATCAGTCTTTTAATTCATCCGACATATGACACGAGAGATAGAGGTGAGTGAAGTTTTAACAAAAAACAAACTCCGTTTCCTACATGCTCATTCTGACTTGATGTGTAGCTTTATAAATTGCTTTCTGATAATTTACATAATGCAAGATTTAATTAACACTCATCCGTCAGTGCTTTTCACAGGCAGGATGTGTACAAGTCTTTGACATGGTTACCAATGCCACATCACTTTGCATCAAGCAGCTTTAATGATGTTGACAAAGTGAAATATGAACTGGAGAAATGGTGAAAGTAATTAGGAGATTCAAGTTCACTGTCTATGAATTCATGTGAATATGTCCAACAGTTTATGAGTGCCAAGCTTGCTGAGCCTTTAGCTGAGAGAATAACTAACTTTCTGCTCAGAATCAAATATTAATCTGGGCTGCAGGCGATTTAAAATTGGGCGCAGAGTTTCATTTTCACAATTTTGAACATTTGTTTCAGTTGCTGTTGCATTGCATTTTCCTCAAATGTCCGAACATATGTCATGTGCAATCTCCAAAACAACCATTTAAGAACAAGGGGGGCAAGGGCCACGGCCTCTGAACGTCGCCAAAGGCCTTGTGCACCGATGAGCCAATCCCTCATGGGTTTTTCTCTCAACTATGGCCTCATAATTTTCTACATGTATCCCCAAACCAGAGTACAGTGCCGTAAATGCCAAGGGCAGGCGAATGTCATGAAGCGTTAGATTATCCAAGCAAACACATCCTAATTGGAGAAAAGCTTGAAGTTCTCATTCTCTGACTTTTTGCTGGCTTATTATGGATCAGGGAGCAGTGTTGTATCTTGTGCCCTCAGCGGTGCCATGAGCAAATGAGACATTCTCTCATTAGCAGGATAAATGCAACAGTATGTTTCCTGTCTTTGCCTTGAATCGCAGGAAAGGCAAAGCAACAAGGCTCGTATTTGCATTTCTTGTGCTCTGCAAGAACAAACATGCCAAGCTCATACACACAAATGTGGTTTCATCAACGCATATACATAGCACAGATATGACATTATTTTCCTCTGATGTAGCGTGATGACAGCAAAGCCAATCAATTTCTCCTTGGAAGCCCAAGGGTGCAAATGGGGCATGTCTCGAGAGAACTTTCTCTGGTTACAGTGTGTGTTTTCTGCAATCGTAGGCAAAAGTTCAGAGAACAGCAGAAAGTGGGCTGTGACCAGGATTGGGTGTATTGTGTCTATTATGGATGCAGCTGGAAGTGTCAAAGCGGCACATCATCTCAGAATATTCACCAAAAAAATGGGCCAATCAGCTGTAAACTTCTGGAATTACTATGGATCCAACTATATAATATTTAAATCATTATGCTAATAAATAATGTTAGTTTATAAATGTAATGCTCAGAAATGTTTTATGTTTTATATATATATATATATATATATATATATATATACACACAATAATAAATTATATGTAAAATATATAAATTAAATATATAAACATATATACATGTTGAAAAAGGTCAAATGTTTAGAATATTTAAGAGTTTTTCATGTTTTTAATGTTTTTTTAAGGAGTCTCTTATGCTCACCAAAGCTATAAAATATTTATACAATCCAAAATAACTGTTTTCTTTTGAAATATATTTTAAAATGAAATTTATTCCTGTGCTGCCAAAGGTGATTTTGTTTGTTTGTTTTGTTGATCCTTTACTTGATCACTGTGTATATGCATGAATATAAATATGCGTAGGTTAGGGTTATATATATATATATATATATATATATATATATATATACAGTCAAACCAAAAATTATTCACACACTAGATATAATTTTTTATATATTTTTTTATATAGTGCAGGACACTATAGTTCATTTATGTAAGTGAGGATAGAAAAAAAATAAACTGTGACATATTATACCCAAAAATTTACATACAGTGACTACCAGTAAAAGTGATAAAATTTGGGACCAAAAATTATTCAGACACTTTGACCTGACCATGTTTTGCTTAAGTTTTATCTGACATAATTAAGATTATTTTTTTCTGACACAGTTTAACTCTGAGATCTTATCATATTTTATTACCTTTTTTAAACTATAGAGAATACTGTATAATATATATATATATATAAATCCGACAGATTAGGGAAAATAAAGTGGAATCTAAACATCCTTTAAACATAATGAATTTACTCAAGATGCAAAATTGCTTGTATTCAAAGAACAGTTTCTATTTTCTTATTCCATAGTCAGATAGTTTTTTCTTGTTTAAGCATAAATCAAACAAAGCGGTTTGTGCTTAAAACAAGATTTTTTTTGTCTTCAGCTACTTATCAAAACATAAGGACACTTGCATTTCAGGTAGAGACACAACAATAGCTTTGCTTTCACTGTAAAGATGTTTAACCCCAATGCAACATGTTTCTTCTCCAACACTGCTGGAGACTTCCTCCGTTGTCGGTGTTAGTGTGCGTCTGCTTCATTGTAGGAGGTGCCCGTTTAGGTT
Organism: Culter alburnus; assembly: GCA_028476615.1. NCBI lineage: Eukaryota > Metazoa > Chordata > Actinopteri > Cypriniformes > Xenocyprididae > Culter > Culter alburnus. Next base: position 1,893,683 of record JAOTNS010002589.1, read on the forward strand.
GCAGCGCTGAGCGTTTCCAGCTCTGACAAGAGTAATTAGCACAACAGTGCTGCAGGGTTAACTTTGAGTGAAAGCACACCAGCGCTGCCACCACCGATCCTCCTGAGAGACGGAGAACGAGAGACACCTGAAAGCGACTGGAGGTCGATAGGACCCAACAAACTCTTGGGGTTTGGGTCTGTTTTTCAGGTATAATGGACCCTATGCACTTTAACTGCCTATGTATTTTTGCTTAAAAAATTCTCTCTCAGAAAACTGTCTTAGTAGCAAACTCTTTCTGTTGTACTGTCTATCATAAGTAATTATGTTATATTTTATAATATTGTACGCAGTATTACACTGTTCTTCCAGTACAAATATCAAAGCATTCTTAAAGGAAGATACATTTACTTTAGTATTGAAATGAATTAAGATATTAAAATAGTATTCTTTGAATTAAGATATTTGTACTTTTTTTGCAGTGTAACTATATAGTAATGAGTTTCAGAAGCTTTAAATACCTTTAGCACAAAGGTGGATCATAAATATTTCTTTGTCCTGTTGAGTGACTGTTCCTCAAGATTTAAATTTGTGCTTAATTTGATCATAATTTCCATACACAACACAGGACGTTGCAAGGGCCACTGAGGCTAAATGTGGACATGATCATGCGCAGTCTATTTTTGGCCAGACGAATGAACACGGTGTGGTTATGATTCTGGACTGCTTCAACAGGTCAGATTGTAGATTGGTATCATTCAGAATATTTCATCCAGTTCCTTCTCCTTGAAGATTGGGATACATCACGCCGGCATATGGCGGGGAGGAGTCGGAGCTGGCCATAGGGTCTGTCTGGTTCTCTTTACTGAGGATCTGTGCCTTCACTCTTTGTAGTAAGAGTGGTGGTGTAAGTGGGTAAGCTCTTAGATCGGAGTGGCTGCTCTTCAGATGGAGGAGAGGGGTGTGGGATTGTAGGGCGAGCTGTGTGGGATGTGAGAAACAAGCTGGTTTTGTACATCATGCCTGTTAACTGAGTCCTGATACTGATGTGATTCCATGGTGTTGATGTTTTCTTACCTACTTACTTTACAATTAAACATAGTTTTAAAGTGCCACACAAAAAAGGGTGCTTAATAAAACACACAAAACAATATAAAGCAAATGGAGAGAAAACTGTACCTTGTACAGTTCAAAGCAAAAGATATCAAACATGTTTTAACTGTGTGTTTAAAAATGGATGTAGTTTTCCTGTGAAGGTTAAGTTTTGTGTGTGTGTGTCTAAATACTTGCTATCAGTTTGTGCTAAAAATATTAATCACGACAGCAAGAGTGGAGCTTGAGCTTCAGTGGAACAACACTATTAATATATTTTCAAATGTAATTTATTCCTGTGATCAAAGCATCAGTGTCGCATGATCCTTTAGAAATCATTCTAATATGCTGATTTGCTGCTCAAGAAACATTTATGATTATTATCAATGTTGAAATTCTGACTGACCCTAAAATTTTGAATGGTAGTGTATGTCGGTCGGTTCTCCCATAAAGCATTCAGGAATTCTCTCACACTATACCTACATTTTACTTCTTATCTATATGAATATTTTGCAATAAATTTAAAATATATTGCTTTTTTATACTTGATAAGTTTACAGTTTTATGTTCTACCATTTCTGATTTGATTACATGCTGTAATTCACAAAGCTTTCCTACAGGATCAAAATATCAAAGTTTAAGTTTTTATGCTTTTTCGAATATTACCTTTCATGTTGTGTGTAGGGATGCAAAGGGGTGGAAAATTTACAGTAAATTTCCAGAATTTCCTGATTTTGGATAGTTTCTGGAAATGTTCCTCCCCTTTGCATCCCTAGCAGTGTGTAATATAGCTGTTTGTGATAAGTTTTAAATATCAAAGTGCACAACAAATAAAGTCATTGTCTTCTAAAAGAAAGAATCGATTCTGAACCGTCTGAAATGAGTCGTCAACAGTTCCAACAAATTTGCATAATGCAAGCCTATGGTCTTCATTGGCTGTCCTCGAACAATGTCTACTTTGCCCCGCCCACACTGCAGCTGTAGCTGAGACTGGAAGAGTTTGGTTTGTGTCATCATCATGTCGAGAAGATGCTGTTTTCTGCGCAGCAAATACACTTTGCATGAGGACTTGGGCTCAAATTGCTATCAGTACTGTTTGTATCACTGTGTATGAGTGCTGAGGAAGATCCCGAGCTGAAATTCAGATATGTTAATGGACGTTTGGTTTCCAACATGTGCTGTAAGCTGTTGACTAATCATAATAGACTGGGCCATCTGACCAATCAGAGCGGAGCAGGCTTTCAGAAAGGCGGGGGTTTAGAGAGACTGAATCTTCAAACGAACTGTTTTCAGACACTGAGAATTGAGGTGATGCTGCAATGTATATTATGAGAAAATGAAAGTGTGTTTTGACCTTGGATGCCTATAAACCTATTGTAGGAAACTCCAAAACAAAATTAAAAACCTTTTCAAAGCATAATAAAGTCAACTTCTAACCTTCTAGTTGCAACGGATGCAGCAGGAGAGTTTTCAAAATTAAGTCCCTCATGTTGCATGAAGGCAGATGTTTGTCCTGAAAGTCACTGATGTCCAGCAATCGCCCCGGCAAGGAGGCAGTTCCTCTGTGCTCATTTAGCCACGGGTTTGTCTGGATCAAAAGCTATTACTACTGCCAGCCTTACTGACCATTACTGCTAAAGCGAAGTGACAACAATGTCCCCAGGGAAGGGTGACCATGGAGGGCAAAAAGAGGCGTGCAGGGTTATCCAGCCAATGAGGCTACAAAAAGACTCTCATTTTCTCGGCTCTCTCTCCCTTAGTGCAATATAACCAGAGAAAGATAATTGCTAAATTTAACTGCTTCCCTTATTGCGCGCCGGAGAGCTGCTTCTCCCGGCAGTATTGGGGAGATGGTAGACAGGGGTAAATGGGAAATCTGTTCAGCTTATTAACTTTAAACCCCAACTTTTACAGAGCACTTGTTCTTGTTAGTTGAACAGAAAAAGGAAGCAAAAAGATCATTATTCTTTCAGGATATTGAGTGTTTCATGCTGTAAACGGTCAAACGCAGGTGAAGAGATGGATCTCAAGTGATTTTTTCAAACTGCTTTTTGGGGAAATGTGTATATGATGTGATGTATCTATTTTCTGTGCTTGTCATTTTGTTTAAAGTTACAGTGTTGAGTAATACATGTATGAAAGCATTAATTTACTAATAATTTTTGCATAACATTTTAATTACTATTAGCATAACAATTAAACTGTATATTTTTATTGAAAAAATATGAATTTGGGAATTTCTTTGGATTCATGTTTCATAATTTGTGAATGTTTCAAGAACATCTTTAGCTTCAATGGAAGAAGAAAATGTAACATTGCAACACTGACACCTTGCACAAGGAGGGCAAGACACAAAAGGTCATTGCAAAAGAGGCTGGCTGTTCACAGAGCTCTGTGTCCAAGCACATTAATAGAGAGGCGAAGGGAAGGAAAAGATGTGGTAGAAAAAAGTGTACAAGCAATAGGGATAACCACAACCTGGAGAGGATTGTGAAACAAAACTTCAGGGAGATTCACAAAGAGTGGACTGCAGCTGGAGTCAGTGCTTCAAGAACCACTACGCACAGACGTATACAAGACATGGGTTTCAGCTGTCGCATTCCTTGTGTCAAGCCACTCTTGAACAACAGACAGCGTCAGAAGCGTCTAAAGACAAAAAGGACTGGACTGCTGCTGAGTGGTCCAAAGTTATGTTCTCTGATGAAAGTAAATTTGCATTTCCTTTGGAAATCAGGGTCCCAGAGTCTGGAGGAAGAGAGGAGAGGTACACAATCCACGTTGCTTGAGGTCCAGTGTAAAGTTTCCACAGTCAGTGATGGTTTGGGGTGCCATGTCATCTGCTGGTGTTGGTCCACTGTGTTTTCTGAGGTCCAAGGTCAACGCAGCCGTATACCAGGAAGTTTTAGAGCATTTCGCTTCCTGCTGGACCAACTTATGGAGATGCAGATTTCATTTTCCAACAGGACTTGGCACCTGCACACAGTGCCAAAGCTACCAGTACCTGGTTTAAGGACCATGGTATCCTTGTTCTTAATTGGCCAGCAAACTCGCCTGACCTTAACCCCATAGAAAATCTATGGGGTATTGTGAAGAGGAAGATGCGATATGCCAGACCCAACAATGCAGAAGAGCTGAAGGCCACTATCAGAGCAGCCTGGGCTCTCATAACACCTGAGCAGTGCCACAGACTGATCGACTCCATGCCACGCCGCATTGCTGCAGTAATTCAGGCAAAAGGAGCCCCAACTAAGTATTGAGTGCTGTACATGCTCATACTTTTCATGTTCATACTTTTCAGTTGGCCAAGATTCTAAAAATCCTTTCTTTGTATTGGTCTTAAGTAATATTCTAATTTTCTGAGATACTGAATTTGGGATTTTCCTTAGTTGTCAGTTATAATCATCAAAATTAAAAGAAATAAACATTTGAAATATATCAGTCTGTGTGTAATGAATGAATATAATATACAAGTTTCACTTTTTGAATGGAATTAGTGAAATGAATCAACTTTTTGATGATATTCTAATTATATGACCAGCACCTGTACATACTATTTTCAATAGTATGATTTATATATAATATTTGTTTAATTCTATGTAATACTTTATTTTATTTATAATGTTATAAAAGATGTGGAAAACCTTTAAGTGATAAAAAAATTACATATTTTGTATTTATGTTGATATTTTGTATTCAAATTTCTACGAATACCAGCAAATATTTTTATCTGTTTTGATTTTCTTGTTGCAAACTCATCTGTATTGTCTAGAGCACGTCTGTTGTGATTTACCTTATTTTAGCAGATGTTTAATTTTCTTTTGAATTGTTTTTGCAGTGTTGATACAGTTGATAAATCTGTTTTATTTTTGCTACACTGAAAAAAAAGAAGAAGATTGGTGTAGGTTTATTTTCACTTTCACAAATAATTACAAAGATACGGCAAGTAACACATTGAATTGAACATAAATTTTTACCTTGTAATTCTTGACTCATTTTGTTGTATTTTATCTCTACACAGACTTAAAAGCATCATGAAAAGAAATTAAGCAACTTTTGACAAAACAAGTACAGTATGTAGTGTGGAAGTCTAGCCTTTTCCAATAAAGATTCTACACTATATATTGTGAATTGACATCTCTAGAACTACAGATCGCCCATTTCTCTGGTTCGTGATTGCGATGCATTGAAAACACTGGCCAGTTGCTGCTTCTGAAGGCTGGCCAACACCAAAACTCCAACCCAAAAAATGCAATGTCATAAACCCAACCCCAAACTACAATGTAAAGGTCAAAAGTGTTTAGGGGATGGCAGAGTTAGTGTTCTCTGGCCTGACATTTTGTCTGGGTGGTGACCTCACAGTCTGTGCTGGATCAACAAAGTTTTAATGAGTTTTTGCTAAAGGCTTCGCTGGCCTGAGGAAACATGACTGCGGTTCACAGTGAACAGAATGTGAGAGTGAAAAACTATGGCTGGTTGTCAAGGTGTTGCTACATGGTTGCAGATGTGTTCCAAATGTTTCGATTGTGTTGCTTTGCTGTTCTGTGAAGTTGTCAGGTGGTTGCTCACAGGTCCAATCAGAAGTAAGGGCCGGTTCACACAGAATGCATTTTTGCTGTTAAAACAACAAAAATGTTCAAGGTCTAGAGACGCGTTTTTTAAACGTTTAACTACTTTTGACTTGAGCGCCACATTACTAGAATGCTATGTCATGCACGAAACGTGAATGCAATGTTCAAACACATTCGTCTAGCATGTTTACATTGAAAATCAGTGGAATGGCAAAATGCTTTCTGTGTGAACGACTCCCAAGATTTTCTGCATTCCAGGAGAGAATCATAAGTCTGATTGCTTACAAATGTAATAGCATCTCTACTAAATAAGGTGCATGGCCTTGTCTGTACTTCAGTTTATTATTCTTTTTCACTTATATTGGTAAGAAAGTACATTGATATCTGCTTCTGTACATGAGAAAACCATAATGCACTGCTGTTTTCTTTAGCACAAGATCCGCATTCATATATCTGTAGTTGGTTTGTTGTGTTCTTGGCAGTCATGGAGAACGGCTGAATAAATTGTATGGTGATTTTTTTCTCCCTCCCCCTAAGACAAGCACTAAAATCATTGCATAATGCTCATAAAGCAAAGCTCCCTGTAAAACACTTACATAAAACCCAGGCACCAGCAGCTTGCTGTCACAGAGCTTGTTATTACTTTTATGCCCAAGTTTTAAGAGTTTGGCACAGGCAAAACAGAAAGAGAAAAAAATTCATTTTCAGTGTTTGACATTTGTGTTGTGTTCTTCTTGGTTCATGGTGTTGGAGCGAGTCTCAGCAGACGACCTGTTTAATTAAGCTCTTTTAACTGGAGAGCCCCAGTGGTATATCTCTATTAGAACACTAACTTTTTTCTCTCTCTCTCTTTTGACAGTAGAATCCCAAAGGGAAATTAAATCAATAGCTTATGAAACCTTCCTGAAAGCCAACACTTGTGTATACTTTTGCCTTTCATCTCAGGAGAAATCTTTGTGACTTAATACAAGTTTTGTCAAAAAATAGGTCATTTTGAGTAACTCTCAACTGTACTTGAAAGATAAAAAATAAGAACCTACAGCACTTTAGAGAATAGCTATCATAAATGGAGCTGGTCAGAATGAAAGATTCTCTTTAATCGGCAAAATGCACCACAAACCTCTTTTTAAACTTTTAGCTTATTCAAATCTGTAGCTTGCCAAACTAAAAGCTACTCTGATCCGGCCCACATCCGGTACATGTGGATTACACACGGACCAGATGTGGGCCAGATCTGGCCTGACAATATGTTGCTGTCAGGGAGTGTGATATTGCGTTTATACAGCAGTTCGACGGCATGAGTGTGTAAATAAATAATAAATAACAACGGAGTGTCTTTAAAACCCTCTTTTGTGCAGAACTACTTAATTCAAATCTCAAGTTGACAGTTTGACCAAGGCTCTGTTACTAATTCTAAAACATCACTTTAGAACTAGTAACAAAGGAATGTTGAGTCCCTCCATTGAAACTCATTGTATATTGTACAGTATTATTGAGAGAGAGAGACAGAGAGTTCGCCTGAGCGAGCATTACCTTTGTCTGAAATTGCATTCATTCTTCAAGTCGATGTCCATAATATTATATCCATTATAATAATGTTTGAATGTCCGCTGACGAAAGTGATCTTTATATTTGTCATTTTTACAGTTTTAACAACATCCTTTGTTTACAAAAGTCCTTTTCAATTTAAAAGTCTCTTACGACTGACTCATTCACTCATAAAGTTTGCCGCCATCCAATGGTGTATTAATGTAACTTTCACTCAATTCATATAATGCACTAATGGATCCTTTCTCAATACCAAATATAACATATTATTTATATAAAATAATATTTATTGAACAACAATATTTAAATTAACAACAATAGCCATTATAAATGACTATAGGGAATAAACACAATTGTACAATTCAATCAAACGTACAAAAGCAGCGCTCTACTGGATGCAAGTTAAATATTAAATTATTAAATATAACATTGCCCAATTTGATTTACTTAAAAAAGCAATAGATTGATAAGACCAAAGACTGCCCATTTTATGTAGCCAAAACTAATTATATCTCATGTTTATCCTCTATATGAGACAGCGGCAAATCCCAGAAGCACTGGCCGAGATGAAGCTGTTCTTGGCGGGTACACGAGCACTGGAGCTCACGTTTAAACAAATTGTAAAATAGGCACTATGATTAAATATGAGTCACATATTTTAGGTCTAAACAACTACATTCTCACCTAAAAAAAACCTCTTAAAACTACAGTTCGTGGAACAAGTGTAGTATTTTAAAAAAAATACGGTGGATGATTTGCTCAGCAGCCATAACAGCTTCAAGCGGAGTGATACAAGCGGTGAAAAGGTAGTAGTGCTACTGCACAGCTCTCAGCCAATCAGATTCGAGAACCAGAAAGAACTGGGGCACGTTCAAGTTCAAACCGGCGTGCAACGTTTTGCTACGTTTTCCGGGTTGAACGACATGTTTCCTGGAAACGGTGTGCAACGGGTTTGAGATACGTTTTCTCTTGTTTGGTGGGTGTGTCAGAAATGTCAGCCCAATCAGCGGCAACCTGTATATAAACCATGCGGTATTAAAGAGACAGCTCGCACAATGGGTATATATAACATATATGTCACATAAAAATGCTATACTTATATATTTTGCTATTGTATTGTGAAGTGACACATTTTTCTATACTCCTCTGATTATATAATGGTAAATATAACAATATGCACAACAACAGTGATCAGCAATAATGATAAGCTTAATGCTCACAATAAAAATAATATAGATCAACACAGTCTCGTAGGTAAGAAGTGGATTATCCTTCACCTGAAATGTTTGTCTTTTTTCATGCTGAAATGCAAGGCAAATGTTGTATCATAATAATTAGAAGTTTCCACAAATCCCTTCACTCGACTGGGATGTTCTCTTTTATCCTGAACGGCAAGAACAGTGACTGTAACATCGAGTGTATTTTGTAGTATTAAACACGTTTTTATACCGATTTAATCAGGCTCTAAAAATTCTATATATATATTTCTAATTCTATATATATATATATGAGAGCATATAAGAAAAATGCTACTATTGAATAAAACGGATAAATATTAGTATTTAACAGAGTTGAGGTACTGTCACACAACTCAAAGGTTAGGTTTAGAAAGGTGGAGATATTACCTGATGTCATGTCATTTTTTTCTATCTAAATGCATTCTCAGGTCAAGTGCTCTAGGTGTATTTCATATGGATGTTCAAGGGTCTGACCGACTCATTAGTTTGGATGCTTCTGTTGACTGAAAAACCGTGTCCGTGAATATCTGTGTACACTAATGATGTGACTCCATCACTTGTTGTTGTCGTTGTTAGTCGAGTGGTGGAATTGAAGCAATCGAAACCTCAACCGACTATACACTACTCTTCATTTTTTCCAAGGACAGTTGATGTATGATCTGTGACCTCTAGGGTTACCAATGAAATGCAGTCGAATTAACCCAGATGCCCCTTCTAGACTCGAGGTGGGAAAATTGCTGCCTAACAGCACTGTGACTGATTGCTGTATATTAGAAATACAATATTTGAATATGGAATATCTGTGGACATTGATTGAGACTTGTGAATCTGTATTGATTGAGAAAGCAGTGTCTTTTGTAATCACATCATGTGAGATGTCTTGGTCTTCGTACATGTGGAAATAAAATGGGTTGCAAACAGCATTTCATATTGGCTTATGTATGTTAGTGCAACATTTTTTGAATAAAGACCACCAACTTATTATGCCACTCTTGCTACTTTCCCCCTCTCTCTCTCTTTTTGTATCATCAATTTTCATTAGCAGTTTTTGAGACCTTTTCTAAAGCTTGTGTGTCATTAAGAAACTCAGGCACCCTCCTCCCCTCCTCCAGAACAACTTCTCCTCTATTGGACTTAATTGCTTTGTTCAACAAAGTGGCAATCAATCATACTTCTGCGTCAGTACCTGTCACACTAGCCAGCCATGAAATGGGGAAGAAGGACACCGTCTATAGTTTGTTCTCCATAAACATTTTCTTCCGTCATTTGGACTGTCAGTGAAGATTGAGAGCAGTTTAGCTGGAGAGTTTGGCAAATTTATTAGACGTCCATCTTCATTTCGGTATCTGCATGCAGACGCTTTGTCGTTATTGTTGAGACGTAAAAAGGCAATAAAACGCTCAATATATAATACACTTACTTATAGCTGGAAATTGAGAAACCTGTAACATTTGGTAAGGAAATGTAATTAGTGGTGCTCACCAGACGAACATTGCTTTTTGGTTTTTTTTTTTGTTTAAGCCCTGACACTATTCAATTTTGGTATGGACATGAATGATGCATGAACTTGTGTGGTTTTCACCTGGTGGACGCAGCAACACCATTGCTATCTCATAGCAATAATTTAATTCCTTATAAAATAAAAGCTCTTGAATAATTGGAACATTTTGAACTCAAATTTTGATGTTTTGGATTTATATTATTTGTCTAATTAGCATTTTAATTTTCTGAGATGTTCTTCATGGTCCAGCATTCAAAGCTGAGGAGGGCAGATGAAAATGAATAAGATCAGACACTTTGAGCTTTGAAATCAGACTCATCTTCATTATTTGGTTAATGAGGCAGTGATGTGTCTGCTTTATGGGATGAGAGGCTGCAGATAGCGATCTCACCTTGATGGGCTGTTAATTTCTAAAGGAAGCTCTTCCTGATTCGACTCGACTCTACCTGTCATTATACTGCAGAGCCGTACAGTATCTCTGTCATCTAGACCGGCTCAAACAAGTGAAAAAGAGCAATTACTCGTAATTTTCTCAGCTCTTCTTCATCTTTGTGACTCTACATTTACATATTCAGCATCTCGAATATTTATGTCATTTAATATTTGACATTTTGAGGCCAAAGAGAGTGTAGGATTTTTAGTTTTGTTTCAGGGTGAATAAAACAAGGCCTTATAAAATACTTGAAAATACTTAATGTATTTTCATTATTGTTATTATTATTATTTTTAATAAAAATAATACATTTTATTCATACATTTATTTATTTTGGCTACAGGAAAAAATATATTTCTTAAGGGGTGAGTGACTAATATCTTGCTCTATTTAATAATTTAATAATAATTATTATGATTATTATTTTATATATATATATTGTTTTAATTGTATTTTAATTTATTTATTTTATTTTATTCATTTATTTTAATTATATATGAATTTATTTTTATTTTTTTTTTTATTATATTTATTTATTTTTATTTATTTTTATTTTTTTTTATTTTTTATTTTATTTATATTTTTATTTTATTTTATTTTAATTTAATTTGTTTATTTTGTTGATTTTTACATATTATTATATTATTATTTATTTATTTATGTTATTTTAATTTTTTTTGTTATATTATATTTGTATTTAATTTAATTTAATTTAACAGAAAAAAATATTGTCCTTAGGGAGGAACTTACGGACTTGAGTCGCTAAGTCACATCAAGTCACATTTATTTGTATAGCGCTTTTCACAATAAATATAATTTCAAAGCAGCTTTACACAAAGACATACTGTTAAATCTATAATGCCTTAACGCTTTAGCAGTTTTAGAGCAGGTTGATATAATGACGATATAACTGATGCTCCAGATTTAGAGTTATATTTTGTCTGTGTGTGCATATGTATGAATTCCCTGCTTGCTTTTCTGATTTTGTGAGATGCTTCCTATCTTGTTTTTGCCTCTGGAGATATTTTCCAAGATTCTCTCCAGGCTGCACAGAGTAGTCATTGCAGCTTGTTCGACTAATTGAATATTCAATAAGCGTTTAGACCACTCTGCAAGGTGTGCATTGATTGAACTCATCCAATAACCACCAGGCCTCCAGCCCAGACACAGATATTCTCTTCCTGTGTGTTTGTCTCCTTAAGAGTCTGTGAACCATATGTGCTTTGTGAATACATCATAGTTATTAGGTCTTTTAAAATTATGAACTAGTCTGATTTTATCTGGCCTTTTACATTGTAAACAAACAAATTCAAAAACAAAAAAAAACAGCACTAAAGCACTATTTGGATGTGATTTGCTTTCTAAATTATGTGTAGAGTACAGTTATAAACATATTGTAATTTCATGTAAGAGTCTGTTACTAATTGTAAAACTAATCGTACCGTGTACAATGTACAGATTCATAATGTCTAGACCAGAAAGTCTCTGCTTTTCTAATAAGTGTTATTTTTGTTGTTTTCAATATGAACACTGCTACTGTTCATTCCTCGGGGAGAAACGGCATTACCTTGAAAAACATTTCATCCGGCTGCGTTAGAACAGAGCTGATGTTGTTGTTTTTTTCCAATTCTCTTATCGTGCTTGAGTTCCCGTCTTTCAGAGGGTTTTCTGCGGGCAAAGACAATATTCCCCAGTGTCTGCACCATCTTTTGTCAAAGGAACGTAATACTTAACTTAAAACGTGTTATTTCTTGGGACTTTTATAATTTAAGTGGAATAAACATAAGTTATTTTTGTTGGGAGGTGATAGAGGCTGATTCCTTTGAAATCGCAATGTTTTCATCTGTAAAGACTTTCAATAAATTGGCATTTTGACTCTTTTTCCCTCTCAGACTCTACCAGCGTTGACTAGTCCTTTAATAATGCCTCTTTCAGAAAGCCCTTTTGTTGTTCTGTACCGTTTTACATTGGATTCTGCTCTGTTTCTTCTCATTAGCATTTTAGAGGAAATTATTCTGATGGAAGCTTGGCCAAATGTAGCAAAGATGGCATTTCCTAAAAATTGGGATTTGATTGCCTTAGCACGCTTTTGAATGGGGGAATTATGAAAGAATAAAGTTATTCGACTTCAGCAACCTTGTCTGTCTGGTGGCCGCTGGACCGTTTATCTTCCTCTTTTTATTGTTCATTGCTCATTAGTCTTGATTTAATTTTCATATCCGGTGCTCACAAAGTCAAATTAAATAGTGGTGCGGTCTCTCTCTCTCACTTTCTCACTCGGTTTCTGTCAGGTGAGATGTTAAATTGTTGAATTAGGGGTAAAGGAAAGCATTGTGAGTATTGGGTTCAATGAATGTTGGAGATACAATATATATAATGTTGTTTCTTTCATAAAGGAGTAGCTGAACTGAAAATAAAAACCCTCTGTACACTATCATATGACTTTAGAATGAATATTTATTTATTTATTTGGTTGATTGATTGATGGTTATTTGGTTGGTGACTATTAAATATTGCATGTAAATAATTGTGTAGAGATTTTTTAGATTTATATATATAATATTAAATTATATAATAAAAGTTTGTTTACATTATATACGTGTGTATAATATAATATAATATAATATAATATAATATAATATAATATAATATAATATAATATAATATAATATATAATTTTGGGTAACACTTTAGTATAGGGAACACATATTCACTATTAACTACATCTTTTCCCTCAATAAACTTCTAATTTACTGTTTATTAGTAGTTAGTAAGGTAGTTATTAAGTTTAGGTATTGGGTAGGATTAAGAATGTAGAATAAGGTCATGCAGAATAAGGCATTAATATGTGCTATAAGTACTAATAAATAGCCAATATCCTAGTAATATGCATGCTTATAATCAACTAGTTAAGAGACCCTAAAATAAAGTGTTACCAATATTTTATACATAAATATATTTTGTTAAATATACACATACATGTGTGTGTATTATATATATACACAGTACACACATATATTATGTAAACAAACTTTTACACACAGTGTCACGATTAATAGCATATATATATAGTACATCTCTCTCTCTGTCTCTCTCTATGTATATATATACATGCATACATACTGTGTGTGTGTGTGTTTTTGTCTCATGTGAGCAACAGGGCAGAATGTCGAGCAACAGAGCAGAATGTCTTTACGTGGAGAGACAAAGTGAACAGACAGTGTATGATGGTTGTGTGTATGCAAAAATAATTCAGTGTACTGAGAAAAGCATAGTGCATAATACGCAGTGTGCACATGGTCGAGTAAGGGTCAAGGATATTTTTTTAAGTCACTTTATCTACCACTTTCGCCCTTTTAACCTCTAAAACCTTGACAAACCAAAGGAGAAAAGGCAAAGCACGTTAAAATAAAAGAGGCTAAACACATTTCAGAGCGTTTGAAGGTCACCACAGTGATCTGCCAATGCGACTGTACCATTAATCACTGAATGATTCCTTACAGCCCTGTCTCCTTTAGTTATGATCGCATTCACTGCACCAGATAGCGATGCACACACACACAAACACACACACACACACACTCACAGGCGATTAGCCATTTTTACACAGCTTGCCGAGTTGTCGAGGTTATCTGGTACAAGGTTATTTAAGTGCATTCTGCATGTCAATGCTTTATAGTTGTGTGGTCTGTGTGCGTGTTTTTCTAGCAGTGACAGATGCACTCCAGGCGTGGTGTTGGTGGTATGCATTGCTGCTGCTACTGATGAGACGTGTTGTCAGGTCACCTTGAATACTGTTTTGTCTAATACAAGTGCATTTCAACACCCTGGTGTCTGACAAACATAGAAAACACTGCAGGGTTTGAATATCTGCGTCTCTGAATATGAAATGAGACCGTATGATTTAATAGATCTGAATTATCAGTGCTGACAGTGATTTTGTCCAGGTCTCTCCTCACAGAAAACTGAAGGTGTGTTCATTCATCATAACCTCATAAGTTGAACAACCTCTGGATGTTTAGTGATTAAATAACACAATAAGCCGGTTGAGGCTGTGGGTAAATGATTTTACCATGGTTAAGGGCTGTTGTTAGTCACGACACAAATTAGGTTGCCTGAAACCCCTTTAACCATGGTATAATCACACATGGCCTCAAGTGACTTTTTGCCATTGTCGTATTCACAAATTAATTATGTTTATTATAAATGTAATTAAATTTAAAAATATATGAATTATTATTATTATTAATAATTACAACTTGATTTTACTTTTTTTTTTTTTTTAAATAGGCATAAACTATTAGTGACATGAAAAAAGCTCCCACTGTAATAAATGTTTTTATCACGTTGCTATGCAGTTGCAAGGGTGTTCTGATGGTTTCTAAGGTGTTGCTAGGTTGTTTCTAGTTGTTTTGAGTGGTTGCATACTGGCCAAAGTGAAAAGAACCTCTCTGTGTCTATGTTAAAATTGTAACAGACTATTGGTTTGCTCAAATCGCTAAAACTAGGTAATGTTGCAGTTAAGTGAACATGATGCTTCTTTGCTAAAGAAGGGTATTAATGTATTAATTCTGACACCAAACTTTTGAACAATATTGTAAATATATTAGAGCGATTCTGGATCAATTGGGAATCACATTTTTTGTTGTTGTTTTTAAAAATATAGACAATTAAACAAAATAACATGTACAGTGGGTACGGAAAGTATTCAGACCCCCTTAAATTTTTCACTCTTTGTTATATTGCAACCATTTGCTAAAATCATTTAAGTTAATTTTTTCCTCATTAATGTACACACAGCACCCCATATTGACAGAAAAACACAGAATTGTTGACATTTTTGCAGATTTATTAAAAAAGAAAAACTGAAATATCACATGGTCCTAAGTATTCAGACCCTTTGCTCAGTATTTAGTAGAAGCACCCTTTTGATCTAATACAGCCATGAGTCTTTTTGGGAAAGATGCAACATTTGGGGATTTGGATTTGGGGATCCTCTGCCATTCCTCCTTGCAGATCCTCTCCAGTTCTATCAGGTTGGATGGTAAACGTTGGTGGACAGCCATTTTTAGGTCTCTCCAGAGATGCTCAATTGGGTTTAAGTCAGGGGCTCTGGCTGGGCCATTCAAGAACAGTCACTCCTTCGTTATTTTAGCTGTGTGCTTAGGGTCATTGTCTTGTTGGAAGGTAAACCTTCGGCCCAGTCTGAGGTCCTGAGCACTCTGCAGAAGGTTTTCGTCCAGGATATCTCTGTACTTGGCCGCATTCATCTTTCCCTCGATTGCAACCAGTCGTCCTGTCCCTGCAGCTGAAAAACACCCCACAGCATGATGCTGCCACCACCATGCTTCACTGTTGGGACTGTATTGGACAGGTGATGAGCAGTGCCTGGTTTTCTCCACACATACCGCTTAGAATTAAGGCCAAAAAGTTCTATCTTGGTCTCATCAGACGAGAGAATCTTATTTCTCACCATCTTGGCAAACTCCATGCGGGCTTTCATGTGTCTTGCACTGAGGAGAGGCTTCCGTCCGGCCACTCTGCCATAAAGCCCAACTGGTGGAGGGCTGCAGTGATGGTTGACTTTCTACAACTTTCTCCCTCTCCCGACTGCACCTCTGGAGCTCAGCCACAGTGATCTTTGGGTTCTTCTTTACCTCTCTCACCAAGGCTCTTCTCCCCCGATAGCTCAGTTTGGCCGGACGGCCAGCTCTAGGAAGGGTTCTGGTCGTCCCAAACGTCTTCCATTTAAGGATTATGGAGGCCACTGTGCTCTTAGGAACCTTAAGTGCAGCAGAAATGTTTTTGTAACCTTGGCCAGATCTGTGCCTTGCCACAATTCTGTCTCTGAGCTCTTCAGGCAGTTCCTTTGACCTCATGATTCTCATTTGCTCTGACATGCACTGTGAGCTGTAAGGTCTTATATAGACAGGTGTGTGGCTTTCCTAATCAAGTCCAATCAGTATAATCAAACACAGCTGGACTCAAATGAAGATGTAGAACCATCTCAAGGATGATCAGAAGAAATGGACAGCACCTGAGTTAAATATATGAGTGTCACAGCAAAGGGTCTGAATACTTAGGACCATGTGATATTTCAGTTTTTCTTTTTTAATAAATCTGCAAGAATGTCAACAATTCTGTGTATTTCTGTCAATATGGGGTGCTGTGTGTACATTAATGAGGAAAAAAATGAACTTACATGATTTTAGCAAATGGCTGCAATATAACAAAGAGTGAAAAATTTAAGGGGGTCTGAATACTTTCCGTACCCACTGTAATTTACTAGAGGTTCCGACAAAATATGAATTGCTACAGTCTGTTTCATTTTTTTTTAAATGTTAAGAATTAAAAATTAAACACATTTTTAACAGTCACTTGTCTCCACCTACTGGCGTAACGATGTAATTGATACAGTCTTTATTTGAAGTGTCCAAGTTACTTTCTAAAGGTCGTTTACTCTATTTTGATTGCTTCGCCAAAGACATCAGTGTTTATATTATAACTATAAACTGTCACCCCAGTACTTCTGTGATTATATTGACTTCTGTGAAATAATGATTCTGTGTAGTTGAAAAGACTGTTTGTGAGGCTGTTTCATACCTATACATGACAAATGTGCAGCGCTATATATATATATATATATATATATATAAATCCATTTGATTTTGGCACATGTAGCAACACATCTCTTGCCAACTCATCTACATGTGGGCGACTGTGTCTGAGCTGGATGAAAATGAGTCTCTCGCTAGCTTTTTTAAATAACGACGCAGCAGCCTCATCATTCTTTATGACACTGATCATCTATTATGAACTCCGATATGATAAAAATGCCTTTCCTTAGCGAATATGCCCGCTCTCTTCCAATTCTGATTTCCATGGATCTCTCTCGCCTTTAACCTTGGTTGCTGACAGATAATAACTTTGCCATTGAAAAGGCTACCTTTCCCTGCACATAAAGGACATTTAAAAGAGATGTATTACTCTTCCGTTGGTGATGAAGCTTTTGCAGTGCAGGATCATATCTCTATTCATTCTCATTTATTTTGCCTTAGACCTCATTTGAATGACTTTGGTCAGTAATTATAGCCAAGGTTATCTGTGTTCAGATGGGAAACTTTACCTTCCCCTTCATTAGCGTACTCGTTATCGTCAATGTTCCTCCCCTGCCATTGTTCAGGTCTCTTCGGTGGATCTTCATGGTGTATTTCAACTATTATGAAGTCAATGTTGTGAGTTAGTAGGACTGTGTCTGACCCCAGAGTGTATGAAGATCAAAAATATATATTATGTTTATTGAATATCGATGAAACAACCTAATTTGTGTGAAAAGAAGTGGCAGAAGATGTTTTCGATTAAAAGTTATGATACACTAAGTCAGTATTTTTGTCTTGTTTTCCATCTAATCATTTATATATTGAACATTTCTCTTGAATTTAATTTGTTTTTCTCACCATATTGCCCCAATTAAATCTGTTTTAAGCATAAAGCTCACCATATTTTGTTTGATTTATTTCTAAAACACACAAACAATTTGGCATTAACGTAAGAAAATACACTTAATTCAAGACATATAACAGGCGAGAAAGAAAGGATTCGGACAGTTGGTCAACTCACTGATGCTTTTTACTTTTCCCTTTTTATTAATTACACCAAAAGACTCAAGAGAAACTCTGATGATCTAGTTGCTAAGTGATTGTTTCTATGGTTCATTTGAAATAGGAGGCAGTAGAGAGGAACGTGGAGGGACTCTGTGTTAATTCATGATATATTATATATTCAGAGAAGTGTGTGTGAGGTCGCTGAGGTTAATCAATCGCTAGATGCCTAAGAGGGAAATTATATGTGTATTCAAAAACATATTTTGCATAAGCAACATAAAATGCAGAAACAAAGAAATACATGAATAATTGATTTTCTTCTTTAGTATTTTGTCTTGTTTTCCAGTAAAAATATGTAAACATTCTTTAATCAATATACATTTACTTGAGAAACAAAATGACTTGAGATATTAAGTGAGTTTACGCTTAAAACAGGGGGGAAAAAATCTGCCAGTGGAGTAAGAAAAATAATCTTGTTTTTCCTTTATATATATATACACACACACATATAGATATACATATAGATGGGAGGAAAAATTATTATGACAATGCTTTTGGGTTCTCACAAAATGTTTGTGTTCCCCCGAGAAACTTCACTCTTTTGAGTTCTTCACAAGTGAACGCAAAGTTTCTTGGGGGAACGTAAATGTTTTCGCAAGAGAAAAAGCATTGAATTTTTCTTTTTCCCTTCCATCTCATATTTTCCCCATCATAATGTCCCTTTAGGGGCTCCATAGAAAACAACACTTGGACTTTGTACATAAAATGGATAAACTGCTTTGTAAAGAATTTGTGGTTGATATAGTTTTTCCAACGATTAAACTTAAATTTACAGTCACAAAAACATATTTAATTAACTGATATAATGTAAATATACCCACCTACTGAAGTACTAAAATCTGTTTTGTACCTTTATAATACACTTAAATCACTAATAAAACACAGGCAATAAAGAGAGAGTCACATAATGAATAAAAGTTCATCACAAGTAGATTTCCCACAAGCTGAGGTAAAACCTAATGCATAAAAGTGCATTCACAAATCATGGTATGACATTAAAATAATGCAATAAACATTAATTTAACAACATGTTGTTAAAAAATGTAAAAATAAAACCCTAATGTACTTAACTGAAAAGAAAAAGCTAAGAAGAAATGGTCATTTCGATGAAAAACCATTAAAAGAGAGCTGTTGGAAATGTCATTTTATGTTTTTTCACTGTAAATTATAATATGTTATTTTTTACTTCTATGAATTACATGCAAAGTCCCATTATATTTATAACAGTTTTTCACCTTATACATTAAGGAATTGTTAACCAATTAACAACATTTTTTTTTACAGTTAAAATGACAATCATTTTTAGAGTATCTCGACAGCAGGGTGGCCAATAAATACATATGAGCTGGATGTTGTAGCAAACGATTCACAATACAACATGCCTATTTCTAAATGATGCATCTTTTTAAAAATGGCAATAACCATTAAAACTTCATATTGTCACTGTTGACATCCTGTGCAATAAAGCCGTCATTTTCTGAATAAAGTTGGTGGTGTCATCCTAATTTCTCCCAGCTGCCAATCACCGTTGAGTTTGCGAACACTGAGTGTCTGCAGAGACGGTAAAGATGATTGACCTGCAGGAGGAAAAAAATCTGTTTTCCACCATTAGTTTAATCTCACAGCTGCTGTGTCATCAATAATCGAAACACTCTGTGGCCTTCACAGTTTTTCAGCATTTTTTATACGACGTCAAAAGAACTCAAATGTGAAAATGCAAATGCTTTAATTCCACTCCGACAGATTACGGCACGGTTCTCGCCCTCTGTCGCCTTATTGATTGACAGGCACATTTTGTGGCTCCTTCATTTTTTCCCACCATCAAATTAGAAGCGTTCAGTGTAGAATTTCACCCTGGCTAACCACATGAGAGCCACTCAAATTAAAACCAGACGATAGCTCTCAGTTTTTCCAGTATAGAAGATTTTAACTGCAGACGGCGGGTCAATTTCAATCAGCCAAAGTCACCAGGCAATTGAGCCCCCACATATCTCATCCCACATCCTCTCCTGTCCATCTCCGGTTTCTCTCGTTTTCTTCCAGCATACCTCGTAATGCGAGTGATAATGTCGCTCTGATATGGCTCCTCTCAACCTGTTGCTTTTTTCCTCTCTGCTTTTGTCACTCGGGCTGAAGCTGTCTATTATCACTATGGAAACTGTGTTGGATGATCTTCATGATTTCATTTCTGGTTGGACTGTCACTAGCATTTATTTACTTATACTTTATTGACATTAATGCATTTGGTAGATGCTTTTAGCAACTTTATACTATTTTAATCTGTCATTAAATCTGTTTAATCATGCATTCTCTGAGAATCAAACCCATGTTGCTATAGTGTCGTGCATTATTTGAGCAACAGGATCATTATGATGATGAAATGTTTTACTGGAAAACAAGATAAATATACTTTGTCTAAGATGATAAGAATTATTTTCTTGACATCTACAGGCACTGTGACTTTTGTTTTTGTTTTTGTTTTTGTTTTTTTCATGCACTAGGCAATTTTGAGATTTTGGGCTATTTTGCTTCCATCACTTTTCAGCATTTCAGCAGCTCTTAAACGCCAAACCTTACAAGTTTTATTCCTATCTATATTCCTAAGGTTTTTACAGAGGGGTTTGTTGATATATCGCTCGCCTTGCATATATTTAACATATTCCTAAAAACATGGTAAAAATGATTTTTTTTTTTTTTGTTTGTGTTTTTTGTTCTTTTGACAGTATTTTCTGATTTATGGAGTAATAAAAACAAATCTTGGTAACACTTTATTTCGATGGTCCACTTTAGACAATCTACTAATGATAAGTAACTTTGCAACTACATGTCAACTAGCAGTCATTGGAGTACTGGTAATTGGAATAAGCTGATATAAGTTGAGTTGTAGTTGCAAAGACACTTACGATCTGTAGAATGTCTGTTGGGAAATCAAAATAAAGTGTTAGCAGATATTAAACAGACAGTCTATTAATTAATAACTGCTATCTGACATGTTGCAAAGTTACTTGTAGTTAGTGGAATGTCTAAAGTGGACCATCAAAATAGCATGTTACAAAAATATTCAACAATATTAAAAAAAAACAACAAAACAAAACAAAAACTCTAATATGGATGTGTATCAAATGATACTTGGATGGATGGATGGATGGATGGATGGATATACAGTTGGATGGATGGATATACGACTGGATGGATGGATGGTTGGATGGATGGATGTATGGTTGATAGATGATGGATGGATGGATGGATGGATGGATGTGGATGGAAGGATGGTTGGATAGATGGATATACGGTCGGTTGGTTGGATGGATGGATGGATATACGGTTGGATGGATATACGGATGGATGTATGGATGGGATGTATGGAAGGATGGTGGATAGTATGGATATAGTTGGTTGGTTGGTGGTTGGATGGATGGATGGATGGATGGATGGATATAGGGTTGGATGGTTGGATGGATGGATGTATGATTGGCTGGATATACGGATGAATGGATATACGGTTGGATGAATGGATATATGGATGGCTATATGGTTGGATGGATGGATATATGGATGGATGATGGATATACTGTTGGATGGGTTGGATGGATGGATATACGGTTGGTTGGATGGATGGATGGATATAGGGATGGATGGATGGATATAAGGTTGAATGGATCTACGGTTGAATGGACGGCTGAATTATAGGAGGATGGATGGATGGATGGATGGATATACGGTTGAATGGATATACGGATGGATGGATGATGGATGGATGGATGGATATACGGTTGGATGGATGGATATACGGTTGGTTGGATGGATGGATGGATGGATGGAATGATATAGGATGGATGGATGGATATAAGGTTGAATGGATGATGGATATAGGGTTGGATGGATGGATGGATATAGGGTTGGATGGATGGATGGCCGGTTGATGGATACGGATGGATGGATGGATGGATGGATGGTAGGGTTGATGGATATACGGAGGATGATATATGGTGGATGGATGATGGATGGATGGAGGGATGGAGGGATGAGGATATAGTTTGAATGGATATACGGTTGAATGGATGGATGGATATAGGGTTGGATGGATGGATGGATATAGGGTTGGATGGATGGATGGATGGATGGATGGATGGATATACGGTTGGATGGATGGATATACGGTGGTTGGATGATGGATGGCTGTATGGATGGATGGATATAGGGATGGATATAGGGATGGATGGATGGATATAAGGTGATTGACTACGGTTGAATGGACGGTGGATATAGGGTTGGATGGATGGATGGATGGATGGATATAAGGTTGAATGGATATACTAGGATGGAGGATGATGGATGGATGGATGGATATACGGTTGGATGGATGGATGGATGGGATACGGTTGAATGGTCTGATGGATGGATATAGGTTGTGATGTATGGATATAGGGTTGGATGGATGGATGGATATTAGTGGTGCGAATGGATGGGGGGGATGGATGGATATACGGATTGATATACGATGGATGGATGGATGGATGGATGGATATACGGTTGAATGATATACGGAGGATGGCTAGATGGATTGCGGGATGATATATGGTTGAATGGATATACAGTTGAATGGATGGATGGATATAGGGTTGGATGGATGGATGATATAGGGGTTGGATGGATGGATTGATCGGTTGAATGGATATACGGATGATGGATGATGGATGGATGGATGGATAGATGATGGATGGAATGGTGATGGAATGGATGGATTTTGGTGTGGAATGGATGGATGGTGGAGGATGGGATGGTATACGGTTGAATGGATATACGGATGAATGAATGATGCTGGATGGATGGATGTTGGGATATGGACGGTTGGTTGGATGGATGGATGGATGGATGGATGGATGGATGGATGGACGGCTGGATATAGGGTTGGTGGTGGATGGATTATGGATGGAGGATGATATACGGTTGAATGGATATACGGATGGATGGATGATGATGGATGGATGGATATACGGTTGGATGGATGGATATACGGTTGGTTGGATGGATGGATGGGGAGGTGGATGGATGTGTGGATGGATATAGGGTTGGATGGTTGGATGGCTGGATGTATGATTGGCTGGATGGATGACAATGGATATGGTGGATGGATTATGGATATACGGTTGGTGGATGGATGGATGGATGATGGATATATGGATGGGATGGATATGGATCTACGTGTGGTTGGATTATGGATGGATGGGGATGTGATGGATATACGGATTCTCGGTTGAATGGATATAAGGATGGATGATGGATGATATGGATGGATGGAGGATGATGGATGGATGGACGGTTGGTTGGATGGATGGATGGATGGATGGATGGATATAGGGATGGGATGGATATAAGGTTGAATGGAGATGGATATAGTGGTGTGGATGGATGGATGGAGGAAATAGGGTTGGATGGATGATGGATATAACGTTGTGATTAATAGGATGGATGGTGGATGGATGGATGGAGGTGTGATGGATAAATAGGTCTATGAATGGATATACGGATGGATGGATATATGGGATGTGATGGATGGATGGAGGGATGGATATATGGTTGAATGGATATACGGTTGAATGGATGGATGGATATAGGGTTGGATGGATGGATGGATGGATGGATGGATGGATGGATGGATGGATGGAGATATACGGTTGGATGGATGGATAACGGTTGGTGGATGAATGGATGAGGATATAGGGATGGATATAGGGATGGATGGATGATATAAGGTGAATGGATCTATGCGGTGAATGGACGGTGGATATAGGGTTGGATATGGAGGGGATGGATGGATGGATGGATGGTATGTGGAGGTTGATGGATATACGGAGGATTGGATGATGGATGGATGATGGTTACGGTTAGGATGGATTTAGGTTGGATGGATGGATGGATGGATGGATGGATGATGGAGGATGGAGGATATAGGATGGATTATGGTGGGATGGATGGATGGTATAAGGTTGAATGGATGGATGGGATGGATTAGGGTGGGATTGATATATACGGTTGAATGGATATGATGGATGAGATGGATATGTTGAGGATGGAGGATGATGGAGGATGGAGGGATGGGATATATGGTGAATGGATATAATGGAATGGATGTAGGATGGAGGGATGGATGGATGGATGGATGGATATAGGGTTGGATGGATGGATGGATGGATGGATGGATATACGGTTGAATGGATATAACGGTGGATGGAGATATGGATGGATGGATGGAGGGATGGATATGGTATGGATGGATGTGGATGGTTGGGATGGATGTATGGATATAGGGTGGATGGGATGGAGGGATGGATGGATGGATGGATGGATGGATGGATGGATGGATCATGAAATTAAACAAAAATTTTGAATCTTTTGAATCCAATGTTTAGATTTCCGTGCTGAATATTAATGGAAAAAAGTTCATATTAGCCTCATTTGGATATCAGAAAATGTGTAATACAAAACAATTGACTTAATGCACTGTGATTAATCAGTTTGGAATAAGTATGGTGAAAGTCTTGCCTTATGCATAAATCCTCTAAATTGGATTTAGATTTATGCTTAGAACAAGAAAAAACTGTTTGTGTAACTTAAATTAAGATATACTCTCTGGAAAAAAAAAGTTACAGCATCTACTGCACTAGAGTCTGCTGCAGATGCAGTCATTAGCCCGTCGGTTAGTTTGAGCATCTCGGCAAGCTTTGTCCTTCTGCAACCCAAAAGTCTAATGCATTCACCCGCATGCATATTATTTAGATTCCTCAGCCGATAAGCTTATGTTGCCAGGACAACCTGATTGTCAAAACAGCTCATTAGTAATAACAGCGACGGCCTGGATCGCGCCTCTACCCTCAACGCGAGCATTCAGAAACATTTATGATGCCAAGCTATCCAAAGCCAGTGACCTTGATGGGCTTTTTAAAACAGACCGAGAGGCTTAATGGATCTTTACACCCAAGATCACTGCACCTGGGGGAATACATTACAAGCTACTTAATCACATGAAAAGTGGCAATAGACACAGGAACTATAATTGGGCTTCTTTGGTGCTTTTAATGTGACTACTGTATATTATGCAGTGTAAAATATCTATATATTCATGGCTTTCAAATCTCTGAGATGTGCATATAAACCTTGAATAGTGTGTGATGTGTGGCTTATTCTGCAACTAATGTATTAGCTTAAGAGTATTTGGACTTTTTAGCTGAATTTGGCCTTGAATTACATTTTTGCCTCTGAGTGCAGCTTGACCTCAAATTCAGAGAGTTGAATTTCACTTACATTCCAGTCAAGAAAAGATTTCAGTTGTAGACATGATTCATCCTCTACTGCTGGATTATTGTACACAAAGTCCTTAACATCCATCCATCCATCTGTATATCCATATATACATATATCCGAATATCCATCCAACATCCACCCATCCATCCATCCATCATCCCCCCCCCCCCCCCCCCGCTGTCTGTGACCCTCAGAACAGACATGTGACGTATTTTCACTGTATAATATACCCATCCAACATCCATCCATCCATCTGTATATCCATCCATCCATCCATCCATCCATCCAAACAACCGTGTATCCATCATCCATCCGTATATCCATCCATCATCCATCCATCCAACCGATATCCATCCATCCACATCTGCCCATCCAGCCATCAATCCATCCATCATCCATCCAAATGATATCATCCATCCATCATCCGCCATCATCCATATATCCATCCATCCATCCAACCAACCATGTATCCATCCATCCATCCATCCATCCATCCAACTGATATCATCTATCCATCATCCCCCATCCATCCATCCTCCATCCATCCATCTATCCAAATCGGAATCTGATCCATCCATCCAATCCAATCGATCCATCCAACCGTGTATCCATCCCATCCTCCATCCAAATCCATCACCATGTATCCATCAATAATCCATCCAACCATCAACGTGTATCCATCCAACTCCATCATCTATCCATCGTATCATCGCCTCATCCAATCGTGTATCCATTCCATCCACCTAATCCAATCCAATCCGAATCCTCCATCCATCCATGCCAACCATCCATGTCATCCATATATCCGTCCATCCAACCGTGTATCCATCCATCCAACCAACCGTGTATCCATGCTCCATCCATCCATCCATCCACCCAACCGTATATCCGTCCATCCAACCGTGTATCCATCCATCCATCCATCCATCCATCCTATACCAATCCAATGCGCATCCATCCATCGCCATCCACGTATATCCGTCCTCCAACCGTGTATCCATCCATCCATCCATCCATCCAAACGTCCGTCCTTCCATCCGGTATCCATCCATCATCCTACCCCATCCATCCATCCATCCATCCATCACTAACAAGATATATTGGAAATGTTTTCTTCTTTTAAAAGTCAGTAAGCCTGTTTACTTTGATTTATGATGGATTATTATTACAAATGCAGTTTAATATTTGCATTCAGCAAATATGAATGCCCCCCCCCACCCCCCGGCTGTCTGTGACCCTCAGAACAGACATGTGACCTATTTTCAGGTCATGTTGTCCTGAGCCGCTGTTGTCGTTGTATGGGTTTCTGGCCCCCGCGGTGCCATGCAAAGTGCTGGCCTACACAGATTCATGCTGGAGCCGACGGCCAGGCTTATCAGGACAAAACGAATGTCTGTGATCTCTGTGACTAACGCCAAGTCGCTTCAACTCGCCCTTCTCTCAAACTCTGGCCTGCCTCTGACTCGTGTCCACTCTTTGTCATCATCTTCCTACAGCTAATTTGTTCTTCTTGCTGGCTGACCATGGCAGATAAGAGTCAGGACCCATCAGAGCCACTGAAGCGGGTTGCCCAGGCGAGTGCCTGACCTAATTGCTTGACTGCACTTCGTTCAGTGGGCCGTGGAGGTGGAGTGGAGCTCTTCTACCTTCTGCGAGTGTGTATAAATTGCTTGCTCGCATAAGTAAGCTTAATCCACCCCATTCTGGGAGACACTAGTGAGCAAGGGCTTGTATTGGACACACTTGAAATGGAATGAAATGTCTCATCTTTACCTGTGTGGCTTCTGGACTACTTTCATTCAGAATGTTGACCACTGCAATTAGCAGTATATATTACAAACCCTATACTGTATCATATTTGCCACATTTTTAAGGCATCTAAATGATCAAAATGATCAAAACACACAATGTACTACATGCCTTCTGTTGTCTGATTGATAGTTTGTACTTTTTTAGCCAACAAAAGCCTTTTATTAGTGTTGTTTTTTGCTATGATATCTTTACTGATTTTTTATAAAGTAAATGTAAGGATAACTTTTATACTGTTAATAATATTTCAAGATCAACACTACTGGACTGAAGGGTCTTAGGTTTACTTGATTATGCATCGTTTTTAGAAAAATCATGCAAATGTGAGTATCAAATATGATTATCAGGCTTTTGAGGAACATTTATGTTTATTTCTCAATCATCATTGTATTGCATTGCATTTTATGTTTAGAAATGACAAAGATTTGATCATAAATCTAAGCATTTAAATATCATCTAACTAAGACATATTATAGGCAGATATAGAGTGATGAATGATATTTATATGCATTTTACGGAAGTAGTTTGCTATACTGTTTTAAAGACCTTGTTACTTTTTGGCCATATAAATATCAGTATATGCACCAAATTGCATATTTTTGCTCAATTTGTGCCTCTGAATAAGGTGTTTTTTTTTTTTTTTCCTTGAGTATGAGCTCCATATTCTTACAATATCATACTTTATGAGCCATAAAAACCTGATGTATCAAAATGATACTCAACAAAAAAAAAAAAAAACATATGCAAACTTAATTTCTTTTTTATTATTATTTTGTCTAAAGTTTCAATAAATTGTTCCATTTTCAAAAGAGGACTTCAAAGTATTTTAAATGTCAGGCTTTAGAGGGTTAAGTCTGTACCCATCTAATCTTTCAAAGAAATCATATACTTATATTTACTATATAAGGATACAGAACTTGGGTGTGTACTTTTGTTGTTGCTGTTGCTGTTGCAAGAAACCTTGACGAACCAGACTTCAAAAAGAAATACAAACAATTAACTCATTACTCTGAGTTGTAATTCAACTCTCTCCCTGCCAAACAATCTGAAGTAGCGACGAGATAAACAGTGGCAGGTGAGATCATTTAATGTTGACAGGCAACGATTAATTGCTCAGCTGTGTTTTTAACTTATCGTATTTTTAATGAGGCCGCTTGCAGTTATCGCTTGGGGTCCAAAGCTCTGTGCTGCTCATTAGGAGAAGTGAAGCTGCCAGTCATACAGTAAGGCCAGGCCAGCGTCTGGTAAACATCACGGGAAATGATGAGAGCGCACTTTTTCATGTGCTTCGGCGGCGACCATTGACCTGCGTGTCACGCCGAAGCTTTTGATTAAAGGACAATTTCAGTCATTGGCTAGTAATGGATTCTTAGGCAGATGATTAATTACTGCTTTAATTGAGGTAATTAAATGATGGGTGCAAAGGAGAGTCAATGCAGCAAGGAGAGAAGCCCAGAGAGATTGGAGGTCTGGCCTGCGGTGTCACACAGGCAGATTGCCATAATTACTGCAAGGAAATTGGGGTCATTTCCAACCACTCTCAAAGCTACATTTATAAAAAATTTAATTATGGGTAAATGGTACAGAAGTTGGTATACTTTATGCAATTGAGACTTCTGTCACGAGAGCTTTTCCTGTAGTGCATCTGATGTTTAATGCATGCATTCTAGACTGTCATCTCTGTTTAATTAAAGATTTCAGTATCAGTTTGAATATATGGATAACACTGACTTTATGCTGAATATAATGAACCATAAGGTGAGTTAATAAATGCATGATTTTTTTTTAAAGATATAATGTTAAAAGCTGTATTTTCATTTAAAGCTTCCAATAAATTGATATCTTAATTGCATGTTTCTTTTATGATACATAAAATAACATACAATAAATCCTTAGCATCAATCTACTGTACGATTCTGGGTTTTGTGCACAAAATATTCCTTAAAAAGTAATAGGTGTGAGGCTGCAACTTCCTGAACGAATCAATTGTTTTGAAAAAATCGGTTTAGTAAATGATTCAATTACTCACTCATAATGACTTTCACTTGATTTGTTCCTGAGTGAATCAGTGTGTTGGCTGAATAAATGATTCAGTGTCACCTGTAACATGCAGAAAGAGTCACTGAAAAACAGTGGAAAGTGTCATTGCACAAAAGCAAAGAATGAATTTATTGCATTGACAGTTCTTCCTTGTCTCCTGAAATGTGTGCTTGAACTTTGAAGGCAGAATCTTATCGGTTGGATCTTCAGTCACCTTCATGTGCTGCATGGTTCAGCGCTCTGTTGGCTCTTGAGTTTAGTGGTTAGCAGCTGCTTCAGTTGGTCCAAATCAATCAGTGTCCAGCAGCAGCATGTGGTGGTCTTCTGAAATGAGAAAGAAAGCAAAGTCCTCTTTCTATGTTTGTAGTTTTTTTTTTTCTCTCTCTCTCTTTTCATATTGCAGTTCTATTTGATGTTTGATCAATTTCCAGGTAAAACTCATATGGAATTTTTATGAGATGACAAGAAGATAAATTTACTCAGTTGCAAGAAATTCAAAGAAATTCAAAGAAATTCAAAGAAATTCAAGAAATTCAACAATCAACACAGGTGATAATGCATTGAAATGAAGTACCCTTTAGATAAATATAGAAAAGGAAGATGGTTTCTCCCAGATAAGACTCTTATTCCTCGTCTGGGATCATGTAGAGCTCTTTGAAGCTGCACTGAAACTGACATTTGGACCTTCAACCCGTTGAACCCCAGTGAAGTCCACTATATGGAGAAAAATGAATGACTTTAAATTTTAAGCTTTTTTCTTCTTTTTTTCTTCAAACAAGCCTTTGCCAAGCAAACATTTAAAGTTGTCTAGACAAACTTTACTTGTCTAATTACAGATATATTCTTGCACTCAAATTCGAATTGCAGTTCTGCAGTACCTTAATTCAAAACCAGGAAGAAATTCTCAAAAACCCTGAAGTCTAGTTCTCTTTTGAAACTGCCTTGAAACTGTTGCTTGTCAAGCTACTCATAATCTCAAGTAGCTTCCTTAACTCTGGTTAGTATAAACCAATGTCTGTTCACGGGGCATAAACACAAATGATAGAAAAATAACATGAAGTACAAGAAAATAAAACTTTGAATAAAAGTGAGGGCAGAAGGGGCCACTGGAAATGGAGGAGACGGGTTTTGCTCCTTTGCGCTCCCTTCCTTCAAAGAGTCTCAATCTGGGTCACCGCACTTTGTTTCCCCCGGTTTGCCTGTCAAGTTGAATATGTAGAGACTGGCCTTGCCTGAGGCGCTCGCTAAAAGATATCAGTTTGCGGCGAGTCTGCGGAGAACCATAGGCAGGGAAAATTAAGTCCTGTAGACTGAACACGGTCCCCAGGGTGCAGGTCCCATAGGCTGCGGCCGTTGACTCATGTGGACCTTTACCAGCTGCTGAACTCTGCGTGCGCCGCGTGCTGCCAACGTCTGACACGTGCCAAAGTCCTCTATAACCCACGGCGGGAAAAAGCCATGGAGTTGTTACACAGAGGGTGTCGAAAAATGCATGAAATTCATTACATCCTCCATCTGAGAACTTCTGGAAGCGTGCTGTGGTTTGTGCGTTTGTGTGTTTTGACAGCAGCAAAATGTTTAGCTGAACACAAGCTGAAGTTGCATCCAGCCTCAGTTTTGCTTCAAATAGGTATTCATGCATGGATAAAGCAAGCTGTCAAGCTATAATTTCATGTCTTCGGTGCAGTTCAATGTCGAGTGTATTACAGTAGCTGGTAAAAGTCGAGCATAATACTCAGTTAATACAGCAGGGGATGGGCTAGTGGTCACTAGTTGTCATATATATATATATATATATATATATATATATATATATATATATGCAATGTGGAAAATGATATTTATATTTCATATTAAATATTATTTAATATTTAAAAGATTCATTTGTGTGTTTTGACAGCAGCAAAATATTTAGCTGAACACAAGCCAGTTGAAGTTGCACATATAGCTGCAGTTTTGTGTCTAAATAGAATTCATGCATGGATACAGAAAGCCGTCAAGCTGTAATTTCACGTCTTTGGTGCCGATGAATGTCGTCCTCCTTAGCTCTTCACCGAAGCAGAACGGAAATAGACCGGCGCGTGCAACTAACCGTATGGCTCATCAATCAGCGTACGGCAGGTGGTGCTTAAGTCGCACCCTGATGGATCTGTAGAGTGTCGAAGTGGAGCTCCAACAAACTCCAACTTTCTGCAAGACTGACTGTCAAAATAAACAACGTGTAAATGGTTGCAAATCAAAAGTCTTTAGCATCCAATGCGCCTTTTATATTGATGCTGAACGGAGTCCAGGAGTTGCTTGATAAACATCCAATATGGGAAAATATCGTTCCGACAGGCCATGTGTGAACTTTCCAGGGCTCACGATTCATTATAGGCTGTTTCCCCTCATGCATTGATACGAGATGCAACATGCCAGATCTCTTGTCTACTTAATTAGATTAAATTACCTGTGAAATAAACAGACTCGCACTCTAAAGCACCTTCAGTCATAGCCAAAGAGACTCCCAACAGATGCAGCCGAGCCAAAATCTCGACAGTTGGTAACATGTCATGCCGGGAGACACAAGGTTGAACCGGTGGCCCTTGAAGCACTGTTCTTTTTTTTTTCTTTTCTTTTTTCTCTCTGCCAAGCTGTTCATGTCCATTAATTAGAGCTGCCATTCCTGACAAAACCCCTGACAGAATTCAGCTTGGAATGCTCTCTCTGTTTGTCACTTCTATTTCGGAATCTGTGAACACTCAAAGAGTGACACTGCCTCTCTGTTTTCGTGTAAAATGTAGGTGTGAAGAGCAGCCCGCATTTGAGTCTGCTTGACTGATTTCTCTCACAGACCTGTGGCACACATAAAGCACTTCAGAGTGTTTCTGCTGGAGCTTCTCCTCAAAAGAGGATGGGTTCCTCTCTCAAGTGCTGGAAGATTCAATTCGTTTGTACAACACTTTCAACTGTTTATTTTTTGAACCTTGGGAAATGCACCACAACCTACAGTAGCTGGTGAAAGTCGAGCATCATTCTCAGTTCATACAATAGGGGACAGTGGGGCTTGTCATAGTATCTCAGTAACTATGAGGTTTTATAGTTTTATCTAACAGTGATTTTTATGTGGTTTTAAACATCTAGTGCAAAACTTTATATTATATATATATATATTATATATATATATATATATATATATATATATATATATGTGGGTACGGAAAGTATTCAGACCCCCTTAAATTTTTCACTCTTTGTTATATTGCAGCCATTTGCTAAAATCATTTAAGTTCATTTTTTTTCCTCATTAATGTACACACAGCACCCCATATTGACAGAAAAACACAGAATTTTTGACATTTTTGCAGATTTATTAAAAAAAGAAAAAGCTGAAATATCACATGGTCCTAAGTATTCAGACCCTTTGCTGTGACACTCATATATTTAACTCAGGTGCTGTCCATTTCTTCTGATCATCCTTGAGATGGTTCTACACCTTCATTTGAGTCCAGCTGTGTTTGATTATACTGATTGGACTTGATTAGGAAAGCCACACACCTGTCTATATAAGACCTTACAGCTCACAGTGCATGTCAGAGCAAATGAGAATCATGAGGTCAAAGGAACTGCCTGAAGAGCTCAGAGACAGAATTGTGGCAAGGCACAGATCTGGCCAAGGTTACAAAAAAATTCTGCTGCACTTAAGGTTCCTAAGAGCACAGTGGCCTCCATAATCCTTAAATGGAAGACGTTTGGGACGACCAGAACCCTTCCTAGAGCTGGTCGTCCGGCCAAACTGAGCTATCGGGGGAGAAGAGCCTTGGTGAGAGAGGTAAAGAAGAACCCAAAGATCACTGTGGCTGAGCTCCAGAGATGCAGTCGGGAGATGGGAGAAAGTTGTAGAAAGTCAACCATCACTGCAGCCCTCCACCAGTCGGGGCTTTATGGCAGAGTGGCCTGACGGAAGCCTCTCCTCAGTGCAAGACATGAAAGCCCGCATGGAGTTTGCCAAGATGGTGAGAAATAAGATTCTCTGGTCTGATGAGACCAAGATAGAACTCTATGGCCTTAATTCTAAGCGGTATGTGTGGAGAAAACCAGGCACTGCTCATCACCTGTCCAATACAGTCCCAACAGTGAAGCATGGTGGTGGCAGCATCATTCTGTGGGGGTGTTTTTCAGCTGCAGGGACAGGACGACTGGTTGCAATCGAGGGAAAGATGAATGCGGCCAAGACGAAAACCTTCTCCAGAGTGCTCAGGACCTCAGACTGGGCCGAAGGTTTACCTTCCAACAAGACAATGACCCTAAGCACACAGCTAAAATAACGAAGGAGTGGCTTCACAACAACTCCGTGACTGTTCTTGAATGGCCCAGCCAGAGCCCTGACTTAAACCCAATTGAGCATCTCTGGAGAGACCTAAAAATGGCTGTCCACCAACGTTTACCATCCAACCTGACGGAACTGGAGAGGATCTGCAAGGAGGAATGGCAGAGGATCCCCAAATCCAGGTGTGAAAAACTTGTTGCATCTTTCCCAAAAAGACTCATGGCTGTATTAGATCAAAAGGGTGCTTCTACTAAATACTGAGCAAAGGGTCTGAATACTTTACTGTTTTTATACTGTTTTTCTGTCAATATGGGGTGCTGTGTGTACATTAATGAGGGGGAAAAAATGAACTTAAATGATTTTAGCAAATGGCTGCAATATAACAAAGAGTGAAAAATTTAAGGGGGTCTGAATACTTTCCGTACCCACTGTATATATATATATTTTACATTTTTATTTAAAATATATTTAATTTTTATTAAATATTGGATGAATTTTGTCTTTCTAAATAAAAAAAATATAAATCTAATATAGTAAATAAATTAATGAAAATTAATTTCATTTATTTATTAAATGAAAAAATCTAAAATAGTATAAAGAATTATATATATATATATAAATTATATTATTATTTAAAATATATTTAATATATTTAATTTTTATATAAAATATTACATGAATTTTGTCTTTCGAAAAAAAAAAAAAACAATATCACGTTTAATACTCTTTTTTTTATTTATTTATTATTTTATTATCTTCTTATATAATCAAAAAAGAAAGATTACTTTATATTCATATTTTATATATTTAATATTATTAATAATAATAATAATAATAATAATAATATGTATTCTATTTAATATAAAACAGATTCTCAAATCACTGTCAAACAGCAGGTTCCCATTGTGACAACATGTCCCTCTGTAGTTTTAAATTGTTTTTTTTTTTGTTTTTTTTTTTGTTTTTTTTGTTTTTTGTGGTAAATGTTAAAAAAAGGCTTTTAGTCAAAGGTTTTTTAGGTTTGTGCCTAAAATAAATAAAAATATAATGAATATTCACTGGAGTAAAAGTGTGACAACTAGCTTCAGGCTCCCTTGTAATATAAAAAATACTTCAGGTCAATCTGTGTCTCTCAGATCACATCCCGCTATAGACACTGTTGACATCGTGTCTGTAGTCATGGCAACATCACAGTCCACACAAGAATGAACACATCCACACAGGGATGACAACAGCTGAAGCTCGATCAATATGATCCATATCAGCGGCAGGACTCTCTGTTTTGATTAGATTTTCTGTCTTTGAGGGAGGTCAAATATTGGCACAGTTCAGATGGCAGGCTTCAGACGGACGACAACTTCTCATGCTGTGGATTTTGGCCATTTTCTCCAATCAAAATCTCATATTCACCTCAAACAGAGTCATTATCTTTGTCATTACTAGAGTCGAGAGCTCCTATTTAAACAATTTTTTGGTTTCTTTTTGAGATCACAGTGCCATGCGACGTAGCTCGGCTGTTCGATTGAGATGTGCTCCGTGTTGAATTAAGTTAATTAAAACTTTGTTAATATTGTGTACTGAGAAAGCAAACACCAGTAAAATACTGAATAAAGACTTCTTTAAAGAAATAGTTTACCTAGAAATGGAAATCGTCATATATTTGTTTCATGTTTTTCATGGTTCCCCAAACAGCTTGTTTCTTTGAAACAGCAGGTCAGGATGACCATGTCTGTCATGCTCCAAAAAGCACAAAGTACTATAAAAGTAGTTTGTTTGTTTGACTTGTCCTATATTTGAGGTTTCTGCAGCAGCTCTCAAAGCAAATACGAGTGTCTATATGGCACATTTGACGTCATGACATTTAGTTATGAGATGCTCGAGAACCAGTGACATTTGATGTTATTGAACCTGTTGGATGACTTCAGAAGACTTCAAATATAGCACATGTGCTCTTATAATTCAATAGATTACTATATTTAACTTAAGTACTTTGTCAGTCCTATAAGAGTATAGGGCAATACAACTGATGTGGAGAGCAGCTCAGATTATTTGATGAGAAATATTTGAGTTCATATTGACATCTCTGACTTTTGATGGCAGATTTTGGTATTTGATTTTTGAGGCTTTGTTGAGCTCTCTTGTGAGGATTTTTTAAAGGAGAAACATCTGTGGAGCAAGAAGCTTGAGCAAAACAACAACTGAGATGTGCATGTGCATTTGTTCTTTTAGCGAATGTTTATTGGATATTTGTAAACAAATATGATGCTCAAAATCGAACATGATGTTTTACAGATGATGCATATGTCCAGATGTCTGGGCAGTGTAAAGTTTGTGTGGATGCTGGGAATGAAGTCAAGAGAATTTGTCAGTTTTGGACAGAAGCGTTCTACTCATAGCCAAGTATGGATTGTCAAAGAGCCATTGATGCTGTTAAAAACTCTGGATGTGCATTATAGGGATGAAATTGTTTACCATACAGTCGGAAAATGGACAAACTCAGCGACTAAATGTTTGCCCAACGTGCTGGGTAGTTTTATTTAACTCAACTATTGTGTAAAAATGTCTATGTCTGGTTTAAAATGAACCCAAAATAGATCAGACGCATAATTACTAGAGGCATCAATAACAATCAAAAGGTGAATTGAGACTGGAAATATACAGCATTTATTGAATATTACAAAAGTTTTTCAAATCACTGTCAAACAGCAGGTTCCCATTGTGACAGCTTACCCCATATTTTTACCCTATATTTGTTGCAGTATATTGCTAAATGCTTTAAAACCCTCCATTATATAGTGGAAAATATTGCATATAGGCCTCAAATGCATCTATGTGCAGTGACATAGGAAGTGAAATATAAATCTGAACCATTACACACCTAACATTGGACTTTGCAGGAAAGTTATAACCGAAGAAGTCCCACGCTAAAATTTCGATATTTCAACTGAATTGTTTCAGCCCACTCAGACAACTTTTGCAATGCAATCACAACATTGATATGCTACATAAACCTTCAAAATGACCTTTGGCTTGGAGTGACCTTTGAGAATGCTGGGTAGGTTGCCGTGGGGCTAGGATACGGACTTTCAGACACATCTGTGGGTACAATGCATCTCTTGAGCTGGATAAAGCCTCCACAAAGGGAATAGAATATCTTCATAGATAACCTCTCTCTCTCTCTTGCACCCTGAATCTAAATCAATCCTCAATTGGCTTCACTCCGGGAAGGCTGCCAAAACCATCTCTGCTCGGCCATGAAACCCCTGGACCGGTGTGAAAAATCGAGACCGAAGGGAGAGGATGATCGCAGAGTGGCGCTTTATGGCCGTGAACTCATCTAAGAGTAGCAATCAGGGTTAACTCTTTGTTTTCAACTGGAAGCCACTCCAGAGAATACAAACAGATGGATTACCAGCCCATTATGTCAAGGACTTCTGTGGGAACTTATTTTCTTGCTGAAGTCCTATAGTGTTGGATGTAGGGTTGGCTCCATACCAGATATTTTGCCTTTGGTACGATTCCAGCACAAGCATCAAAATCAATACGCTAGACAAATAATCAGACCTCTGGTGAACTTTTAACTGAATAGGTCACCCAAAGATGTAAAATTCTGCTATTTTTTGCTCACGCTTATGTCATTCCAAACCTGTGTGCTGTTATTTTTCTTCCATGTAAAACAATTATAGAATTTTGATGAATCTTCACACAGATTTTTTTTCATTCACCAAGGCAGCATTTACTTGATCCAAAATACAGTAAAAACAGTAATAGTGTGTAATATTATTACAGTTTAAAATAACTGTTTTCTATATGAATATATAGTAAATTCTAATTTATTCCTGTGATCAAAGCTTTTCTTATTTCCGTTGAACCCGTGATACTTTTTTTTCCAGGATTCTTTGATGAATAGAATGTCAAAAGAACAGCATTTAATTGAAATAGAATCTTTTGTAACATTATAAATGTCTGTTGAAAAAATAAATCTCACTTGAAACTTTTGAATGGTAGTGTATATGATACCGTACAAATAGTCCATATATCTTGTTATCTTTGTGAAAGGAAAAGACTCAAGTTATTCACATCTTAACCTTCAGTGCAGCTCTCAAATTAAATACTGCAGCATTGGAAGTATGTCAAAAATGAACAAGACACACATTTGGCATCAGATGTAACAGACACCAACTTTTGGCGTTCATTTCAGAGCTTTGACTGCAGAAGATTGTCAATAACAAATATGCCTTTCTCACTCAAAGCTGCTATCATTCTTTTTGTCTTCAAAATGGACATGACAGACAGTGAATTTTGAGTTTAAGTGTATTTGGAGGGAGAAAAAGGCAGAGAGATAAAGCAAAAGATGGAGAGAGGAACATGTCTGTCACTGCCTGTCCTTATATCCACGTGCCACAAACTCCAACCTTGAGGGATTTGAGTGGATTTGATTTGCACTGCAGAGAGTGCCTTTAAGGCATTGTCAACATGCCCCTGGGCTCCGGAGAGGGCTGGTTTCACCTGTACAACCCCAGTGAAAAATGATAGAAATCTCCACAAAACACTACCAAATGTCTCCAGAATTACAGGGGTTTATTCCATCAACAGCATCTTTAATAATTCCCTCAGAAGTTTGGCATGAATGCACTTTATTTTATTTTATTTTTTTTCAAGGAGACAAAGGCAAGGACCTGGCTTGGCAATTGTCACTCTGCTCTTATCGTTTCATAACAGAAAGGCGCTATAATTGTTTCCGGTTCAAAGATTTTTATCATTTTCGGCTCAGAATTAGAGACAGAAATGGAGTGGAACAATTAGACATGCTCTTCCAATTGCATTTAATGAGGTGCGGAGGTCTTTAGCTGGGGTCTCTGGCAATTTCAAAGATACCTCTGTACATCATGCGCTGACATTCACTTCACGATCACTCACTGTTATTGGTCTGGGAAACGGCTAATTGGAAGATTTCCCTCTGATTTAAAAATGGAGAATTATGCTAAATGATTAGCATGCACACTAAAAAAATGAAAATTATTGTAGTACTGTTACAAGAAAATACTATTTCTCCTTCAAAATTGTGTTTAATTCAATGTGTTACTTGCCAATCAAAAAAATGCTGGGTTAAAAACAACACAAGTTGGGTTGAAAATGAACAAACCCAGCAATTGGTTTGTTTTAACCCGACAAATGGGTTGTTTTAACCCAGTGGTTGGTTTAAATGTTTGCCCAATCTGCTGGGTAGTTTTATTTAACCCAACTATTGTTTAAAAATGACTATATGGCTGACTTTAAATGAACCCAAAATAGGTTGGAAATTAAAATCCTATTAATAAATGTTAATTTCCAGCATATTTGGGTTCATTTTAAGCAAGCAATACAGTTATTTTTAAACAATAGTTGAGTTAAATAAAACTGACCAGCATGTTGGGCAAACATTTAACCCAACCACTGGGTTTGTCCATTTTCAACCCAACTTGGGTTGTTTTTAACCCAACATTTTTTTTGAGTGTAGTACATACTATACAAAACTATCAGTATAAATGTTATTTGAATGCTACAGATTCAGGAACAGAAACAAACACCAACTAAGGCATTTATTCTTTTGTGCGGTGCCTTCGTGTAAATCGAGTGTTAAAACAATGCCGACAATATATCCAGAGACAATAAATCATTCTTAGTGATCTTTGCAATCATGCATCTCAGAGAATCCAATGACCACAGCTGAAGAAAAGTGCAGGAACTGAAAGAAAGAACAAACTTTCAAATACGCTGTCAGACTGTTGCACATAGCAGGACACTTAACGCGTAATTGCATAGAATTATGTCTTCACCATAACAAGGACTACAGAGACAGCTAATTAGTAAAGATAAATGCAATATATTCAAGACATTAAGTCTGAATCCTCTTAAAAGACAATAAAACACGTTTTCATGGCCTCTGATAATAATAGCTGTTTTTTACAGATCATTAATCATCTTAAAGAGACAATTCACCCAAAAACACTCAATTCAAACACAAATTTCAGGCTTCAGATTATGTATCTTTCAATGACTTGAAATAAAGTGCACATGCTTTATAGACTACTGTGTTATATACGCTGCCATTCAGAAGTTTGGGATTGGTAAGATTTTTTAATGTTTTTGAAAGAAGTCTCTTCTGCTCAGCCAGGCTGCATTTATTTAATTAAAAATACAGTAAAATCAGTAATATTATTACAATTTAAAATATCTGTTTTCTATGCAAATATATTTTAAAATAGAATTTATTCTTGTGATCAAAGCTGAATTTTCAGCATCATTACTCCAGTCTTCAGTGTCACATGATCCTTCAGAAATCACTCTAATATGCTGATTTTTGATTATCCTGAAAGTACACAACTGTTTTCAACATTGATAATAAAAATAAATGTTTCAATATTATCGTTATTAAATGATGCACAACTATTCTTAGAAATGTTGAATATGAATAGATCAAATGTTAGATGTGAATTAAGAGGCATAATTTGTCATGCATAATTCATATTTTTGAATGTTTTCCTACAAAGTCCAACTACACCAAGTATTTTGATATTTAAAGAGCCCACTAATACTGTAAGCACAGTGCTGAAATGACACCTGTGACCAGTATCTGATGTTTATTAATGGACTTTATTGAGTGCATTTGTTCTCTCTGTTGTCTTTTAATGTCTGACATTTACAGCAGTTTCAGAGTCACCTTTTTATACTTGTGCTTTTATACTTTAATGAAGTCTAACACATTGCAGACAAGGCACTCTGAAATAACTATACCCTTCTAGACTATATGCACTGCAAACGGTTTATCATATGCTGATCCATCCATAATGTCAGTGTTTGCCCTTAACTCCGGTCACGGTTAACGAAGGCTGTCCCGTCCAAGGGCGTTTCATTACTCCTCTCCTTCGTGGCGAGTGTGTATTGTTGTGTGTACTGTTTTGCGTGAAACACTCATTGTGTAATGACTAAAAAAAATCTCTAGGCAATCAATCAACCTTTGTGTCACGGCACAAAAGCCTGCCTGCTGCTTTATGGAAATGCGACGATAACATTGAGGTCCCACCTGATAAATATACACAAAACCTTACCTTCGCCATGCTCAACGTAAACCCATTGTTTCCTTGATTTATATTGATTTGTTCTGTTGTGCCATTCACAACTGTTATTATTATCATCATTGTACCATTGTGCATAATAACAAGCTCTTTTACACCTGTTATTTGTAATCTCAAGATGTTTTCGTACTCTAATAGAGCGACTTATTCCACTTAACTTCATCTAGACTAGATTCTGCTTTATTGGGTTTTGCATCATCTGACAGGCTGCTCAGTGACAGTCATTGTGATGTTCTCTAGACGTTCCCAACTGTAACAACTGAAAGCATTTTATTAGAGCGCTGCTCCAGCTATATTTAACCACTGAAGCTTGTATTTGATGTAATTCTGATGTTTTTGAGTTGTGATAACACTTGAGATCTTGATATAAAGGATACAGTATAAAGTTATTTTTAAAGGTTTGCATATTAAAAAACACATACTGTAAACTTGATAACAGATACAGCAAATGTCCAGGTTAACTACTAATGCATAGGGTGTGCATAGGGTTGCATTAAATGCTTGACCTGTCCCTTAAACATGGCCTCACCCTCTTTGTTGCATGTTCTCGGGGGTGGGATTTATGTAAATTTTAGGTTTAGTGATGTGTTGTAGTCCTTAAACAGTGAATTCTTTAACAGAAAATATCTCCCTTTGCACTGAACTTTGAGTGTCGTAACTTTGCAGATGTTGTTTATGCTCAAACA
This sequence comes from Culter alburnus, assembly GCA_028476615.1. NCBI lineage: Eukaryota > Metazoa > Chordata > Actinopteri > Cypriniformes > Xenocyprididae > Culter > Culter alburnus. Next base: position 1,934,973 of record JAOTNS010002589.1, read on the forward strand.
GCAACATTACACACTAACTAAAGTTAAAAAAGAGAAATCATAAATAACCACCCCTTTAACTAATGCTGGCCTCACAAGATGCAGTAAAGAGTATATTTCACTTAACTATAAAAAGTTAAAAACATTTTGGACTTTTCAACAGTTTTTTAGTTACAGATATAAAATCTTCACAGTGCCGTTTGAACAAAAGCACATATGAGAAACCGATATGAGACTTTTAACAGTTAGACCTGTGCAGCTTCAGCAAATGTGATTTGTGGTATTGCGATTCCTTTAAATCTCATCTGGAGAGCCGGTCGCACGATCAATGTGATTCAGATACAGGTGAAAGAGAATGTGTACATGTTTTCTTTGGTCAAATCAAGACGCCTGCTTTTAGATTGCAATTCATTGGCACTTAATAAAAAGATCACGGCCTTGCTTTTATTGGTTTAAACTGAAAGGTGACACCTTTAGACTCGCAAGACTGCCTGACCAAAAAGCAATTTCACTTGTATGATGAGGCAGAAACAATATAATCCATTATAAGTCACAGCTCCTCTTAGACGTTTTAGTTTCAAATATAATATTAGTATATTGTTTTTAACTGAGAGACAGATGCTTGACTGATAATATGAAATGTTAGAAATGCTTTCAGTGTTATTTTAGACACCTAAATGCCTCAGTAATGTGGTTAAGGATATTGTTGATGGATGTAGAGTCTTTTCATTTATCAAGCAGTACAGATGGTCGCTCCTTATGGCTGTGGTACAAGAGTTATGGTCGGGGAATTTCAATTTCCCTCCCAGTCGGGGATCTTATACACTTATTCTGAGTCAATGTATGTTCAATCGCTTATTGCTCAGATAATTTATGGGATTTTTGGGAGCCGACTAAATCAGTTGTTAAAAGGGAAATAAATAAGATGATTTTTTTATTTTTCAGTATTTTTTTTCTTGTTTTCCAGTACAAATATCTAAACATTCTTAAATCAATGCATAATTATTTGAGAAGCAAAATTCCTTAAGATATTAAGTGCTCTTTAAAAAATAATAATATTAAAAATTAAGCAACTTTGTATTAAAAAAAAAAAAAAAAAAAAAAAAAACTCTGAAATGATGTATTTAAAGTTTATTTTTCTTACCCTACTGGCAAATTTTTATTTCTAGTTTTTAGCATAAAGCCACTTAATTTTTTTTTTTTTTTTTCCAGAAAACAAGACAAGATCATAAGGATGTTTAGTGTATTTGTACTGGAACAAAATATTCATTTTTTTGCTGCATGATTGTGAGAAATAGCAAGTAATTTCACCTGAAATGACCATTAAATTTTCTTGATTATTGCTTAGGGATTTTGCTAACTATGAGACCTTGACAGTTATATTAATTCCAGAGACATAATAGAAAAAAAAAAAAAAGGAATGACGATGGTCACTGTAAAGATGAATGTAACTCAGAAACTCTAGAATAAATCACTGTTATTAGAGGCAAGAATGACAGCAACGCCACATCAGCAAATCAAACTCTACAAAGAAATGTCTGGACCAAGAGGGCAAGGTTGAGGTAAAGTTAGTCCCTGCTGGTAGATGCAGAAACTGCCAGCCTGATCTCATTGTTTATACGTATATAAGTATGTAACATTCAGTGCATTTGGACCGATGCTGAAATGTACACAGCTGCACCATTATGTGGCCACAAGGCCTCCATTGAGAACAGACAGGACTGGGTTTCAGGCTAATTACATGCATATGTTAAAAGGTAAATAATGCATCTTAGTGAAGAGCGAAAGCACAAAGAACATGTCTTGCGGCAATACTTCTGTTCTATACATTTAATGGTGATGATGTTGTATTGAGTCTCCAGTTAAACAGGTGAATTTAAGTATATTTCTTGTCATTATTAACAGCATTTATTTGTGCATTATAGATACAATATGGCATGTGCATGGATTGGATTGTGATTTTACAGATATTTTTTTTTTTATTATAACGCATTAGTTTGTCAGAGGTGTGCCGTTCAAAAGTTTTGGGTTTGTAAGAATTTTTAATGTTTTTGAAAGAAGTCTCTTCTGCTCTTCAAGGCTGCATTTATTTGATCAAAAATACAGTAAAAACAGTAATATTGAGAAATATTATTAAAATTTAAAATAACTGTTTTGTATGTGAATATATAGTAAAGTGTAATTTATTCCTGTGATTCAAAGCTGAATTTTCAGCATCATTACTCCAGTCTTCAGTGTCACATGATCCTTCAGAAATCATTCTAATATGATGATTTGATGCTCAATGTTGAAAACAAACAAATCTTACATGCATTTATGGACCTGGTGGGTGCATTTGTTGGAGGTTTTGCATGATGTTTTTTTTTTTTTAAGATGCACTTACAGATGTTTTAAGCGGCATATCCAACTATTTTCTGCATATAATATTCACTGTGGCCTCATATGTAGACTTTAAAGTCTACATACAATCAAATCTGACCCATTTTTCCCTCTATTTTTATTTATCTTTCAATCAAGAATACATCACATTACAGAAGTGAAATGGATTGTGCACAGCATTTTCATTGGATTCATCAGTGTCAAATGTGAGGATCTTAGCAAGTATCTCTTCTTATTCATATCTTTATATTATGAGCTCAGATCATTTGACAGATGTGAGCTTGGAAATGTCTTCCTAAACAGCACCGTCAGCGGTTAAATTACCTATTAAGAACTCTCTTGAAAATTACACTGGATTTAATTGGCTAAAGTGATTAATTATCTGATGTATTTTAACATCATTAGCATAATCCTGCAATCATATATATTTATTAAGCGTAAAACTATCCTGGCGCTGAGTCGGCGGGAATGAAAGGTCAAATCAGTGGATATGTTGTCTCGATGGTCTCCGTTAAGGAGGAATTTGCACATAGTCATTGTTCCCCTGGGATTCAAGTGAAAAAAGGAAGTGAACACTCAAGAACCAATTAACTGGATCTTATCCGAGTCATTTAGATGCTTGCGATAGTCAACTAAGAAAAGAAAGTCTGAGGAAGCTCATTTTAAGGCAGGAATGGGATTAACGTTTTTATATTCTGTGGTCTCAAAGCATCATCTATAGAACATGTGACCTTTTTCAAAGAACTGCAACCATTAAGTGAAGAAAGAATCAATTGTGAAACATAATTTAAATGATATATTATGCATTCACATATATGAGATGGCACTTTCCATAGGGTGCCCATTTTATCTACTTTTTAAAAAGCATTCATTACAAATCAAAGTACTTTTTAAAGTGAAACCTATTAGATGTATTAGATAAGGTATATTACCAAATTAACTGAGCATGAAAAGTAGGCAGTTTTTAAACATATGCCTTGAAATGAGGTTTTTGACTGATTCCACCTCACAGATTTTTACATTCTTTACTGTATTCAACAATCATTGTTAAATTAATGTAGTAAATTCATGAATTTTAAACAGCAAAAACAATGTTTAATTGTCACATTTGCATAGAAACCTGTTACCATCCATCCATCCATTTATCATCATGCAGCATCCATCTATATGCATCCATCTCCACCATCATTCATCCATTCATCATCCATCTCCATCCATCCATCATGCATCCATCATCCATCTATATGCATCCATCCATCTGTATATCCATCCATCCATCCATCCATCCAACCAACCAACCAACCGTGTATCCATCATCCATCATCCATCATGCCCATCCATCCATCCATCCATCCATCCACCAACCGTGTATCCATCATCATTCATCCATCCATCCATCCATCCATCCATCCATCCATCATCATTTATGCATCCATCCATCCATCCATCCATCCATCCATCCATCCCATCAATCAGCAATCCATTCCATCCATCCCATCCATCATCCATCCATCCATGGTGCCATCATCCATCCATCCATCATCCATCCATCCAACCATATCCATCCATCATCATCCATCCATCCATCCATCCATCCATCCATCCAACCAACCGTGTATCCATCATCCATCCGTATATCATCCATCCTCCATCCTCCATCCATTCATATCATCCATCCATCCATCCATCCATATCATTTATCCATCCATCCCATTTATCTATCCATTTTATGCCCATCCATCCATCCATCCATTTATGCATCCATCTATCCAACCATTTATCCATCCACCCATCCATCCATTTATGCATCCATCCATCCATTTATCCATTCATCCATCCATTTATGCATCCATCCATCCATCCATCCATCCATCCACCCATTTATCCATCCACCCATTTATGCATCCCTCCATCATCCATCCATATCCATCCATCCATCCATTCCATCTGTATATCATCCATCATCCACCAACCATTTCCATCATGCCATCCTCCATCCATCCATCCGTATATCCATCCATCCATCCATCCATCCCATCCTCCATGCCATTTCCATTTATCCATCCATTTATCTATCCATTTATGCATCCATCCATCCATTTATGCATCTATCTATCCAACCATTTATCCATCCACCCATTTATCATCCTCCATCCATTTATTCCATCATCCATATCCATCCATCCATTATCATGCATCCATCATCCATGATGCATCCATCCATCCATTTATGCATTTAATCCATTATCATCCATTTAGTCCTCCATCCATCCATCCATCCATCCATCCATGATCCATTAGCAGCATCCATGTCCATTAACATGCACATATCCATCCATGTTTGGGCATCCATCCAGCATCCATCCACCAATCCATTCATCCATTTATGCATCCTCCATCCATCCATCCATCCATCCATTTATGCATCCATCCATCCATCCATCTTATTTTAATTATATTGAATTAGATGAATTGAATTTGATATTTGTTTAATGTTTCTGGCTAGAAAAATCACTGTAAACTGTATTTACACAGGTTTTTGGAACAGGGTTGTAAATATTGCACATCTCAAGTAAACTAAATTTAAAATTAAGCATCTCATATAATATTTAGTTGACAAGCCAAGGTTCATGATCAAAATTTCCTGAAGGTTTAGTACCTCTGTTCACTTACCAAAAAGGAGCATAAAAGCTTCTTCTTCTTTTTTTTTTTTTTTTTTTTTTTTTAGTTTAGGGCCTATTTTATACCATATTTATGGAAAGTGGCAGATTTCTGAATCAGACAAGAAGAGAAGAAAGGGCAAAGAATGAGAATTCTTCACTGCCGTCCACAAAAAGTTTGCAGGTTATTACGGAATAAAAATAAATTAAATCAATAAGAACAGTCAGTAAGTCAGGCAAAGGCAGATGCCATAACTAAATCACATCGCCTTGAGGATCGATCCACATAGGCGAAAAATTGCATCTGCCTCAGAAAATAAATAAAAGGATTAAAGCATGTATAATCTGATTAAGGAAAGTAACTGTTTGCTTCAACAGTGGCTTAAAAGACTTAACGCAGTGAAATGCCACATGGAGAACTCGAGCAGGCAGTGTTGAAGGCACTTATGCAGACCCAGTCTAAGGCCTCTGGCATCAAAGCTCAAAACAAATAAGAATTAGGGATGTTATTATTTTTTTTTTATTTTATTATAAAATGACATATTCATTATACACTCACCAGCCACTTTATTAGGTACACCTTGCTATTGTATATTGCATCTCTCTGTTAGATTTATTTAAAATCAAGACTTCTCAAGTGTCTTGTTGTAAGGCTGTTCAGATAATTGTGTTGCAAAACAAGACAAAAAAAGACTATGATTTCTTCGCAGTGTGTCCGTGTGAAAGCCCCTTCACAACACTTAATAGACACATTATAATTGCACACTGTGAATTTCGACACAGAGAAACCATCCAGACGAGATACAAGACAAAAAAAAAACATGTTCAGTATGAACTGTAGTTACTGGACTGGACCTTGTCAAACAAACAAACATGAGATTTGTGAGAACTAGTTTCACATGTACACAATGTAGGCTAATAGACTGACAATCCATCTGATTTGCAGCTCGCTACAGTGAAAATCAAACAGAATATTAGTATTAGTGTCATCTGTCAAAGCCCCGCTTGCTCAAGCTTTCTGAATACACAATCGCAGATTTATTCTGGAGTACCAATCTGCTGCGACAATCGTTCTCTTCACATGCAAGATATAATTCTTGCAATGTGGCAGCTTATTATCCAAAGCACTGGAGCTTCAAAAAGAGCAAACGAAGATGTTAGCAGACGTGCATTTTGTGACAACTTTATCTACAGCATCTATAGGCAAATTGCTTCAGAAAGGAACTGTGCAGACGTGGACTTAAAGATGAGCTTTAGTCAAAGCAAATGAGCATGAAACTCAAGCTTTTGATTTGAATTAGTTTAATTTATTTAGTCAGCTTGTTTTAATGCAAAAGGCAATGAGAACAGATTAATACTATTAATACTATTAATACTATTACTATATACACTGATCAGGCATAACATCATGACCACCTTCCTAATATTGTGTTGGTCCCCATGGACTCCTCTAATTCAATTCAATTCAATTCACATTTATTTGTATAGCGCTTTTCACAATACATATCGTTTCAAAGCAGCTTTACAGAGAATGCATGTCAAAATTACAATATTAGAAGAATGCAGTTAGCAAATAATGTAATAATTTGTGCAATTAATTTACAAACACTGTTAGCATTTAATTTTAAGGTAGAAGCAATGAGCTCCTGGAAAAATGAAATACATCAACAATAATTAGGATATAGAAATTTGGGAATGTGCATGTTGCATCTCTAGACCCCTGAAGGTGTGCTGTGGTATCTGGCACCAAGATGTTAGCAGCAGATCCTTTAAGTCCTGTAAGCTGAGAGTTTGGGCCTCCATGGATCGGACTTGTTTGTTCAGCACATCCCACAGATGCTGGATTGGATTGAGATCTGGGGAATTTGGAGGCCAAGTCAACTCCTCAAACTCGTTGTTGTGCTCCTCAAACCATTCCTGAACCATTTTTGCTTTGAGGAAGGGTGCATTATCCTGCTGAAAGAGGCCACAGTCACCAGGGAATATCATTTCCATGAAAGGATGTACATGGGTCTGCAACAATGCTTAGGTAGGTGGTACGTGTCAAAGTAACATCCACAAGGATGGCAGGACCCAATATCCAGCAAGGATGCAGAATAAAATAGAAATTGTTCCACATAGTGCAAAAAAAAAAAAAGAAAAAAGTACAGTTAGATGAATGCACTATATAAATAAGTTATATGAACACTGGAAAGTGTTCAACTGATGCTAAAAGCAGAATGTAAGTGCTACTAAAATACAATGTGAAATGGTAATAGTGTCTCAGGGCTGAAAGTTCAGCAGAGTCACAGCCTCATGAAAGAAACTCTTCCTGAGCCTGCTGGTACGGGACCGTAAACTTCTGAAACGCCTGCCCGATGGAAGAAGAGAGAACAAGATATGGTTTTGATGAGATGCATCTTTAATGATGGCATTCGCTCTTCTCAAGCAGCGTTTCCTGTAGATATCCTCGATTGATGGTAATTGAATAGCGATAATCCTCTTGGCTGTTTTCACCACCTGCTGGAGTGCTATACGGTCTAATGCTGAACAATTGCCATACCATACTGAGATGCAGTTGGTTAATATGCTCTCGATAGTACAGCGATAAAAGTCAACCAATATCTTGGGACAAAGTTGAGCTTTCTTAAGGCTCTGCAAGAAATAAGCCGCTGTTGTGCTTTCTTGTAGATTTTGAGGTATTCAGGGACCAGGTAAAATCATCAGAGATGTAAACCCCCAGAAACTTGAAGCTACACTGTGCGCAGAATTATTAGGCAAGTTGATTTTCTGATCATATTTTTTTTCCAAGCACATTTTACCAATTCCAATCCACATCAATCTTAATAACTACTATTAATGTTGTTTTTAATCATTTATAAGTGATATATAATTGTTCATGAAGGCTGGAAATGAAAAATGCCTTATATTCAGGTGTGCAAAATTATTAGGCAGGTTTGCTTTTACAGGCAAAATGAGCCAAAAAAGAGATTTAATTCAGACTGAAAAGCCAAAAATTATTAAATACTCATGAGAAGGACGCAATATTAATGCAATACTAGAAATTGCAAGTTAAAGCATGACAAAGGGACAGAAAAATGCTCATTGGGTCAGCGGGGTCATACAAAAAAGATGGAAAAGAAAAGACATGTTAACTGCAAAAAATTAAAATTAAGGTGAAGAAATTGTGAAACCATCAGGAACCCTTTAGTCTCCAGCGCCACCATTTTCCAGAACTGCAACCTACCTGGAGTCTTCAGAAGTGCAAGGTGTCAGGATCTCAGAGACTAGCTAAAGAATACTAAAAAATGACCCGCTCTTAATAAGAATCACAAGCTGAAGTGTTATAAAAATACATGAAGACTGGGTTTTTATAGGCCTTATAGACAGACAGCTTGAGAGTGACTCCTGAAGGACCAGCACCACATCCTCTTGTACCACTTATCCTAAAATGTCTGTCTTGCAGAGTGGACTAAAAATGATCTTCCAAAACTTACTGCCAGATTATTTTGCCTGTAAAAGCAAACCTGCCTAATAATTTTGCACACCTGAATATAAGGCATTTTTCATTTCCAGCCTTCATGAACAATTATATATCACTTATAAATGATTAAAAACAATATTAATAGTAGTTATTAAGATGCATGGGATTGAAATTGGTAAAATGTGCTTGGAAAAAAAATATGATCAGAAAATCAACTTGCCTAATAATTCTGCACACAGTGTAGAGACACGTTCCACTGTGAATCCATTGATGTAAATGGGGGCATGTGCCTGACTCTGAGTTTGCCTGAAGTCCACGATGATCTCCTTGGTCTTCTGGGTGTTGAGTACCAGGTTATCATCAGCACACCACCCAATCATGCGCTGAACCTCAGCCCTATAGGCTGTCTCGTCATTCCCTCTGATCAGGCCAACCACCGTAGTATCAGCAAATTTGATAATGGTGTTTGAACCATATGCAGCGACACAATCATGAGTGAAGAGAGAATATAAAAGAGTGCTCAACACACAGCCTTGTGGCAAACCCGTGTGCATGATTGGAAGACAAGAGGTTGTCGAGCTTAACAGCATTGCGTCTGTTAGTCAAAAAATCCAACTTCCAATTGCAAAGTGAAGTGCTGATCCCCAACTGGCTAAGCTTAGAGACCAGCATCGAAGGAATCACTGTGTTGAACGCTGAACTGAAGTCAACAAACACAGAATTCTTACATAAGAATTGGGAGTGTTCAGATGGGTCAGAGCAGAATGAAGTGCAGTGGAGATGGCATCCTCTGTTGACCTGTATGTATGGTAGGCATACTAGTGAGAATCCAGGGATGTGGGAAGATTGGCTCTCAAATGTGGTAAAACCAGTCTCTCAAAGCACTTAGCAATGAAAGGGGTAGGCCTAAGTGCTACTGGGCGAAAGTCATTCAAGGCAGTAGAATGCTTTGGCACTGGTATAATAGTGGATACATACTTAAAGCAGGAAGGGACAACTTCCTGAGCCAGGGATAGATTAAAAATATCAGTAAAGACACCGGCCAGCTGCTCTGCACAGACTCTGAGCACATGCCCAGGTATTCCATCCGGGCCTGCTGCTTTCCTTACATCCACCTTGCTCAAGGTATTCGGTAAACTTCGGTAAAGAAGAGTGAAAGATGCAGTTCACCAGGTAGGTGATCTGCTTTTTTATGTAGTCTCTCTCTTACCCTGGTCGAAGTGTATGGAGTCAAATTAATGCCTTAAAGTTTTGCACAAAAAAAAAAAAAAAAATTTGCAAACAAAAATAAAGAATTGCAAAGGAAAAATAAAGTATTGAGCGGAAAAAAATAAGTATTGCAAACAAAAATAATAAATTGCAAAATAAAATAAAGTAGTGCAAAAAATAAAATATTTTCAAATACAAAAATCAATGACAGCTGTAATACTATTTTATCTTTGCCACATATTTTTCATGCTCAAACCTACTAAATCATTTGCAACGCTCATTTTATTCTGCGTTTCAGTCAAGCGTGCGCTCACGATACCGGTTTTCCTTTGCGCTGCACTTTTCTGCGCGGTTCTCTTTATGGCACTGGTTTGACGTGGGGGTGGAGTCAAGAAACGGGGGCACCCCCGCGAACACGTCATCGGCAGGAGACGCAGATCGCAAACAGAACAGATCAAGCATAGAGACAGAGCGCATTTATTATAATCTGAAAACCACGCCCACCGAGGGGAAAAACAATCCAACCGTCTCCATTGACTTTGTATTGCGTGAGGCTGCCTTCTTGTCTTTTCTGACTTGTTACAAAAAACAGAACAAAGCTGCTGTGTGACAATGCACAACTAACAAGCTAAAAAACCCAGAAATAAGTTTTTATAAGCTGTCGACCCCAGAAACGAATGTTTAAGGACACAAAAGTGGATACAGGCAGTGAGACAGAGCATATCTAACTATAAGAAATGCATTGGAGGGGAACGTAATCGGCGACAGGTGAATAATTCTTTGACATGGTTAATAAATGCGCTCTGTCTCTATGCTTGATCTGTTCTGTTGCGATCTGCGTCTCCTGCCGATGACGTGTTTCGCGGGGGCGTGCCCCCGTTTCTTGACTCCACCCCCACGTCAAACCAGTGCCATAAAGAGAACCGCGCAGAAAAGTGCAGCGCAAAGGAAAACCGGTATCGTGAGCGCACGCTTGACTGAAACGCAGAATAAAATGAGCGTTGCAAATGATTTAGTAGGTTTGAGCATGAAAAATATGTGGCAAAGATAAAATAGGATTACAGCTGTCATTGATTTTTGTAATTGATTATATTTTTATTTTTGCACGACGTTATTTTATTTTGCAATTTATTATTTTTGTTTGCAAAACTTATTTTTTTCCGCTCAATACTTTATTTTTCCTTTGCAATTCTTTATTTTTGTTTGCAAAACTTTTTTTTATTGCTCAATTCTCTTTTGTGTTTTGCAAAACTTTAGTTTTGTGCAAAACTTTAAGGCATTAATTTGACTCCATAGAAGTGAGCATAAAAGTGATTAAACTTGTCAGGCATAGTGGCAGTACAGGATTGAGGCACTGGACAAGTTGTTTTAAAGTCTACAATAGAAGATACAAAATGCTCATTCCCATAGTGCATCCTGGTGCCATGTGTTCCTCAGGAAAGAGACACACATGCACCCGGCCATCCACGTGATGTAAAAGAAAACCTGATTCATCAGACCAGGCCACCTTCTTCCATTGCTCCGAGGTCCAGTTCTGATGTTCACGTGCCCACTGTTGGCTCTTTCGGCGGTGGACTGGGGTCAGCATGGGCACCCTGACTGGTCTGCAGCTATGCAGAATATTAGAAGAAACAAACTTTACATTTAAATATAGAATAAATGAAAACTTTCTTTATGTGTAAAACTTTTTTAATTATCCTGTGCACCTCTGAGAAAAGCAACCTCAAAGCAATAAGATTTTCCTCTGGGCTTCGCACATCTAATCTGTATGACTGCGGCTGTAATATGGAGGTTGAGGCTGGTTTTGGTTGTTTGTTTTGTGTGTTCAGCTGCTGCTGAAAGATGTAATATTGTTGAGCTGAAGGCGGAGGGTTCTCTGACGCTGCCACATCAGCACTCAGGAGAAAAGATCGAGTCATCTGTGCTGCGTTAAATGTTAGAGAAACAAAATGCCAACAGGTTAGTGGGTTATGATCAAAGTGTCCACTCTGAGATGAAGTTTGGACGGTGAGGGCGGAACGGGTTTGCTCAGGTGAATACTGCTGCAGGCAGAGGCACATACGCAGACAAGAACTCTAGTTTTCAAAGGACTGATTGGAAAAAAGCATCTGAACACTTGTCAGTTAAGCATGTGTTGCATTGGATCCGTCTCAAATGCTTCAGGATTTTTTCTTTAGAGTTCACTTTTCTTCGACATCTTTGAAGTCTCAATGTGTTTGAATCAGGTGGGGTTTAATGGACGTATGAAGTCTGTTCAGAGAAACCGCAGGTGTCAAGAAACATTAAATATAGCACCAGTGTTCTTTTTTATCATTGACATGCCTGTCATATTTTTCTATTAATATTTTAAGACATTTTAAGACATAAGAAACTTTATTTTTAAATAATTTATGTTATTTAAAGTCATTTTTGTCATTTTTATGAGGGTTTTTTATACTTATAGTTTTTGTTCATTTTTATTTTTCGTTTTTAGTTATTTTAATACTTGAAACTTTAAAACAAGCTTTTTGTTTTGCTATTTCTTTCTTTATACATTATTTTTCAGCTTTACGTATGGTTTTAGTTATTTTTATGGAAGGTTGTTTCCAGCGCAGAATAAAGAATAAAAAGGGAAATTGCAAATTTTTCTCACAATTCTGACTATTTACTATTTTTCCTCGCAATTGCAAGTTTATCTCTCATTTCTCACAATTCTGACTTTTTACTGTTTTTATCTCACAATTCTGATTTTTTTACTGTTTTTCCTCACAATTGCGAGTTTATATCATTTCTCACAATTCAGATTTTTTTTATTGTTTTTCTTGTAAATTGAGAGTTTGTATCTCACAGTTCTGACGTTTTACTGTTTATATCTCACAATTGCAATTTTACACAATTTTGTTTTTCCTCACAATTACGAGTTTATATCTCATATCTCACAATTCTGATTTTTTTACTGTTTTTCTCGTAAATTGTGAGTTTGTCACAATTATGACTTTTTACTATTTTTCCTTGCAGTTTATATCTCACAATTCAGAATTTTTACTGTTTTCTCACAATTACAAGTTTATATCTCACAATTCTGACTTTTTACTTTTTTCTTGCAATTGCAAGTTTATCTCTCATTTCTCACAATTCTGACTTTTTACTGTTTTTATCTCACAATTCTGATTTGTTTTATGTTTTTCACAATGCGAGTTCATTTCTCACAATTCAGATTTTTTTTTATTGTTTTCTCGTAAATTGTGAGTCTTTTTACTATTTTTTCTTGCAGTTTATATTTCACAATTCTGAATTTTTACGTTTTCTCACAATTACAAGTTTATATTCACAATTCTGACTTTTTACTTTTTTCTTGCAACTGCAAGTTTATCTCACAATTATGACTTTTTTCCTCAGAATTGCAAGATATAGACTGGCAATTGCGAATTTGCGAGTCAAAATTGTGAGATTTACACACACAATCGTGGGAAAATGTCAGAATTATGGTGACAATTTTCTTAGAATTGTAAGCTTATATCTCGCTATATATCTATACATAATTTTATAATTTTATAACTAGCTGTTGCCAGTTATTGTGACTTGATTTCTCAGAATTATTCAGTTCATATTTATTTCATTTCAAGTAACAGAAATGTTTTTTTTTTATCATTTAAGTTTTAGTTAACGACATGTTAAGCGACATGTTCACAAACAGAAATATTTTTTCTTCATTTTCAAAACTATAATCTGTATTTAGATCATTTTAAACTTATCTTACTTATCTAGTTTCTTTGAAATAAATGGCAATGCAATGGCATTCAGTCATTTGTATGTGTCCCTGATTTTTTATGCATGACTTATAAGACTAACCCCATACAGCCTGTATGACATGGTTTGCCTCATAAAATCTTTCTTTTCTCCTTCCTATTTTTCCATTTCATCAGTTGTTGTTTCTCAACTTACTGACCTTCATGCAGTTTCCTTTATGCCACTGTAAATGCTCAAGAGGTCTCACAACGGGGGAGAAAAAACAACAAATACCTCATGTATGCTTTGGAAGACAAATGCTGATCTTTAAAACCATCCACTCACTCAATAAGCTCAAACAAGCCAGAAACCAAGATGGGGGTCTCGGAAGGCCCCGCGGTATTTGGAATAGAGTAACGATTGCCTTGCGACCTGACGTTCAGTCAAGAGACACTCATGCACTGCACACTGGATGTTTACAGCTCACTAGGCCTGCAGTCTGGGCCTGATCGATATGCCCCTCTTTTTATGCTTCAGCTCTCAGCCGTCCACCCCGAATGCCCCGCGGACTGGACTTCATGCTCCACCGAGAAAAGGTAAGCGACGTCAAAATGTGCAAAGCAAATTAAGAGACTGATGTAAATTCTGTTTTCCACCCACTCTCTCTCATTCCTTTCGCGTTATCTCCCGTCTTGTTTTCCAGGCGCATTCCAACAGGTCCTGTTTCTTCTGTGTCATTGGGTGCCCATCAGTGCTTCTGTCTGACAGAACAAAGCGGCAGGCGTCTCTCGGTCACCTTCCACGATGGAGAAATTCCTCTGTGGCAAAAAGGACATAAGAAAATAACCTAATTTGTGGCACCGTGTTCAGGGTTACTAAAAATACATTAAGGCTTTTATTTGCACTTCAGAAGGGTTGCGATGAACCGCAGTGGCCTTGACTTCCACTGAAGACACTAATGAAAGTTTTTTTTTTTTTAATATTTTGGCCCACGGACAAATGTAATTTTTAGCTTTTTACATCCAAGGCTGGTTTACTACTTGTAAAGCAAGTGATTTCTAAGGTCCTAATATAATGAAACTGAACATATGTGTCTAAAAATGTGTCTTGAAAGAACATTGAAACCATGAAATACATAACCCTACACCAATAAAGCCCTTGTGAACAACCCTGGTAAAATTACTTTAGCCCAGCTTTTTAATGAAAGATTACAACAAAGATATGCATTTTTATTTTTCCGTGGATTTATGTGCAATGATCTGGACAGTTTTTCTTTTACTATTATTTATTTATTTATTTCAGTTAATGTTTATTAAATTTCAAGTATTTATTTATTTATTTATTATGGTTTAGTTTTAATCAACTATAATAACCCTGCATTAAACTAAATTAAAATGAGAAAAGTTTACATATATATATAATATATATATATATACACACTCTAAAAAATGCTGGGTTAAAAACAACCCAAGTTGGGTTGAAAATGGACAAACCCAGCGATTGGGTTGTTTTAACCCAACTGTTGGGTTAAATGTTTGCCCAACCTGCTGGGTAGTTTTATTTAACCCAACTATTGTTTGAAAATGACTATATGGCTTAAAATGAATCTAAAATGAAATTAAAATGTTCATTTATTAAAATATTAATAAATGTTCATTTTCAAGATATTTTGGGTTCATTTTAAGTAAGCAATACTGTAATTTTTAACCCTAATAGTTGAGTTAAGTAAAACTACCCAGCAGGTTGGGCAAACTTTAACCCAACTGCTGGGTTAAAAACCCAATCGCTGGGTTTGTCCATTTTCAACCCAACTTGGGTTGTTTTTAACCCAGCATTTTTAGAGTGTGTATATATATATATATATATATATATATATATATATATATATATATATGTGTGTGTGTGTAGTTAACTACAATAACCCTGGACCCGGAATGTGTATTAGGAAAGTTAAAATAGTTTATTTTTATTGCATTTCAACTTTAAACTACATAAACAATCTTTTCAGTAATGGAAAATGCTTTTTTCTTTGCCCATTCAAAAAGGCTTCACAAGATTGATAGTGGCAAGGGTTGCTCAAGGTCACACTTACAGTCCATTTCCTTCTCTTTACACAGTAGCATTAAGACCAATCATGCCGTTTGGGATCAAAAGCATCCTGGGATTGCATAACACCTCTTTACTCACCACTAACAGACAGCAAAGGTGAACTCACCCGCGGTGCAGAGCGTAAATGTGAACATAAGTGTTTTATTGCAGAACTAAATTGCGAGTTGAGTGACAGATCACCTGTACTGCTGTGTGGGATCTTTTGATGTCCCGTTTCATTATCATTAAGAGAGAAGCAGCTTGCGGTCTCTTTATTTTACGCCCCGGTGGTGTAGCGGTACATGCTGGTTGTTGCACCCGACAGCTGTAAATAAATGAAGAAAAAGTAACTCTGCAGGGAAACGCATATAGGATTTGCTGACTTGTCTTTGTCATTGGAATCTGTTTTGGGGTTTTTTCTTTCCTCCCCCCATTTACTTTTTCCATTTACCTTTTTTTGGGGGGGAGGAAGCTACATTTCATTTATCAATTCATCACAGACAACTCTCAGTTACAATAATTCCCATCACTGTAATATAGTTTTCCATGATTAATTTTCCTGCACTTTAACTTTTTTTTTTTTTCTTTTTACATACGGCTTTAAAAAAACACAGAAAACAGCCATTATTTAATATTGTGCAGGATACGGAAACAGCATCGGGCAGTAATGAATGAGAGTCTCTCCGGTGCACTGCTTGCCCAAACTTCATCATTCTTGATAGCAGCCGCGGTTTACGCACAGATTTGGTTATGTGCGCAATGCATGCTGGGAGTCCGAGGGAAGCCATTAATGTGAGTAACACTAATAAAGATGGACCAGTTTTGGACGTGTTTAGAGGTGTGTGCGAGAGCGTGTGGTGGATATTTATGTGAAAATAAATAAATAATCTCACAGTTGGTTTTAAATCAGTCGTTACCGACGGTATGTGGAGCAGCTGGTGAGGGAATGGAATTATATTTATCAAGCTGTGAGCGAGTTGTGTGGAAACAGCCTACTGTTAGCGCTGATGATTAGGATTATAAGGTTCATCTGCAAGCTAGTGTGTACACACACACACACACACACACACACACACACATGCTCAACACAGGCAAACACACAAGCATGTTCGCCAGATATGTACTCTATTTATGATACATAACTGGTTATAAACTTGTCAACAGTTTAACTAACGAAATTAATTGCTAAAAGAGAATGTAATGAAAACAGAAAATATAAAGAGAAAATCTAATTCAAAATATTAACAAAAGCTATAATATCTCAATGATACTAAAATAATACAAACCCGATTCCAAAAAAGTTGGGACACTGTACAAATTGTGAATAAAAACAGAATGCAATGATGTGGAAGTTTCAAATTTCAATATTTTATTCAGAATACAACATAGATGACATATCAAATGTTTAAACTGAGAAAATATCATTTTAAGGGAAAAATAAGTTTTTAAATTTCATGGCATCAACACATCTCAAAAAAGTTGGGCCATGTTTACCACTGTGTGGCATCCCCTCTTCTTTTTATAACAGTCTGCAAACGTCTGGGGACTGAGGAGACAAGTTGCTCAAGTTTAGGAATAGGAATGTTGTCCCATTCTTGTCTAATACAGGCTTCTAGTTGCTCAACTGGCTTAGGTCTTCTTTGTCGCATCTTCCTCTTAATGATGCGCCAAATGTTTTCTATGGGTGAAAGATCTGGACTGCAGGCTGACCATTTCAGTACCCGGATCCTCTTCTACGCAGCCATGATGTTGTAATTGATGCAGTATGTGGTCTGGCATTGTCATGTTGGAAAATGCAAGGTCTTCCCTGAAAGAGACGACGTCTGGATGGGAGCATATGTTGTTCTAGAACTTGGATATACCTTTCAGCATTGATGGTGCCTTTCCAGATGTGTAAGCTGCCCATGCCACACGCACTCATGCAACCCCATACCATCAGAGATGCAGGCTTCTGAACTGAGCGCTGATAACAACTTGGGTTGTCCCTGTCCTCTTTAGTCCGGATGACATGGCGTCCCAGTTTTCCAAAAAGAACTTCAAATTTTGATTCGTCTGACCACAGAACAGTTTTCCACTTTGCCACAGTCCATTTTAAATGAGCCTTGGCCCAGAGAAAACGCCTGCGCTTCTGGATCATGTTTAGATATGGCTTCTTTTTTGACCTATAGAGTTTTAGCCGGCAACGGCGAATGGCACGGTGGATTGTGTTCACCGACAATGTTTTCTGGAAGTATTCCTGAGCCCATGTTGTGATTTCCATTACAGTAGCATTCCTGTATGTGATGCAGTGCCGTCTAAGGGCCCGAAGATCACGGGCATCCAGTATGGTTTTCCGGCCTTGACCCTTACGCACAGAGATTGTTCCAGATTCTCTGATCTTTGGATGATATTATGCACTGTAGATGATGATAACTTCAAACTCTTTGCAATTTTTCTCTGAGAAACTCCTTTCTGATATTGCTCCACTATTTTTGGCCGCAGCATTGGGGGAATTGGTGATCCTCTGCCCATCTTGACTTCTGAGAGACACTGCCACTCTGAGAGGCTCTTTTTATACCCAATCATGTTGCCAATTGACCTAATAAGTTGCCAATTGGTCCTCCAGCTGTTCCTTATATGTACTTTTAACTTTTCCAGCCTTTATTGCTACCTGTCCCAACTTTTTGGAATGTGTAGCTCTCATGAAATCCAAATGAGCTAATATTTGGCATGACATTTCAAAATGTCTCACTTTCAACATTTTATGTCATCTATATTCTATTGTGAATAAAATATAAGTTTATGAGATTTGTAAATTATTGCATTCCTTTTTTATTCACAATTTGTACAGTGTCCCAACTTTTTTGGAATCGGGTTTGTAATAATCAATGATACTGAAATGGTTGCAACCACGTTTATTTACCAGACAAGTTCTTCAAATATTAATATTTTCACAAAACTTACTCTTTCATTCATTTATTTATTAATTTAGAAATAATATATATTTCAGCTTCTATTTTCTACTTTAGGACTCACAAAGCATCAAAATAAATGTAATTCAAAGTTGAAATTCATAATCATAATTAAACATTTAAAATGTGCATTCAAAGGGGACCTATAATGCCCCTTTCACAAGATGTAATATAAGTCTCTGGTGTCTCCAGAATGTGTCTGTGAAGTTTCAGCTCAAAATACCCCACAGATCATTTATTATAGCTTGTCAAATTTGCCCCTATTTGGGTGTGAGCAAAAACACGACATTTTTGTGTGTGTCCCTTTAAATGCAAATGAGCTGCTCCTGGCCCCCTTTCCAGAAGAGGGCGGAGCTTTAACAGCTCAACAACAACAAAGCTGGAGAATCTCACGCAGCCAAAATGAGGATTGTCAGTAACGGTGTTCAGCCTTACATTGTTCAAACCAGAGTCGACACTGATGGAGAGACTCAGGAAGAAGTTACAACTTTTAGAATGAAACTGGACGTTTCTGAATGGTTAGTGGATAAATTGATGTAGTTGCTGTGGAGTTGATTCAACTCATCCACTAGCATGTGCCGTCATGTTCATCTTTTGTGTTGAATTGACCCTCGTTTGTGAAGCAGTCCGGCGTAAAATGACGGCATGTCAACAACACTCAACTACAACAACTCTTCCTCTTCTCTAAAGCAGCCCAACATGGCCTCACCCGCTTTGTTGCGTGTTCTCGGGGGCGGGGTTTATGTAAATTAACCCAGGAAGAAGCTTATTGTAGTTCCAACCAGCCGTTTGTTGTAGTCCTTAAAAAGCGATTTCTGTAAAATTGAGCTTTGAGCGTTGTAACTTTGCAGAAGTGGTTTATGCTCAAACAGCAACATTACAGACTAAGGTTAAAAAGTGAAATCATAATCAAGGACGCCTTGATTAGTCTGTATGTATTGTAGTTTTAATTAATTTTTTAATAAATTACATCTGAGGGGGAAAACAGCAGCATCCCATTGATCCTATTAGAACACTCTCATACAAAATTATTACTAAATATCAAAAAGCCACATTGGTAATGAAAAATGATGGCTCGCCTTCCTGCAGGCATGCCTTTGTATATTGCTTTTCCAGCTTAGGCGTTCTGTAACTCACCTTAATGGAGTCTCACTCCAGGCAACAAGCCTGAGGACAAAGACACACAATGATTTCTGTTCATTCACAAGCAAAGTTCTGGAGCCACCATTGGATGTACAATTTATGGGCAGAGCAGTGCCGTACGCTTTTAAGTTCAATGGCATTCTCTGGTTTGAACTTTTCTTCCCCAGCGGCACTGCCATGGCATTGTGCTTCTGCTCAAAAAGGGGGTGAAAAAAAATTCAATTCTGGTTTCTTTCATCTGAGTGAAGCCACCTGGGGAATCACTGAGCACTTGCATGAAAATGAACATTTAGAGAGGAAGACGGTTGTATGTATTATGAGTCCATATTTCCCTCATTTTTATGGATGGCTTAGTTAAAAAATAAACAACTTTACATGATTAGATTCGGGCGAAGCTTGAAATGGCACCATGCCGGTCTACAATAAATGATGGGATCTTCAATCACATGTAATTATCTAGTAGAATAGGGACTATTACAGTGCAGTGATGGATATAAAATGGCACGGGTCATGAAAAGAAATGTGTGAAACAATTTAAAAACATAATTTGGTGGGCTTTCAGAAATTTAGGCATATCTTTCACAGAGAAGCAATTGAACTCGGAGCAAAATTCATCCAAGATGGCGGACGAGTCAACAGAGGTGTTGATGAAAATAGGCTGAAGGACCACCAAGGTAAAGAGCCCTTTTTCAATTGATTTGATTCATTTAAATGAGTTTTCATTTGAGAAATTTGTGCTAAGATTGTTGCAGTATGCCATTAGTAAAAGCATAGTACAAGAGTTCTTCTTGAATATTCACATATTTTTAATATAATGAAACATACACAGTCTTAGGTAAAGAATAAGTTGCAATGGATAGTCGCATCTCTAGTGACTGAAGATGAAAAATACAATAACTGCTTTAACATATGCTTGAAAAGTCATTCAAATCATATTTAGAAGGATAAATATTGATTAATATTTTGATTATAAATCACTCAAAAGATATATATTGAAGCAGCAGTGGATTTGAATAAATTGAATAAAATATTTGAGTAAATTGAATAAAAAATATAAATGAAAAACGTAAATGTTGTCTTGGCAGCTAACTGACATAAGTTTAGGTTACAGCAATAAAATTATATATTATATATAAAACTATATATATATACTATATAAACTATATAAAAACTAATAAAAGTGACAAACATCAAAACTTATTAAAACTTATAAAAAAAGGCTAATTCAAAATATTAATAAATACTATAATAATATATAATTAATACTAAAACAACACCCTACTTAATTTGATATACTCTGAAATAAAAAAAATGATAAAATTTTGATTTTTTACAAAAATATTTTACTTTAGTATTTGTCTGATCTTTATTTTGTATCATCTTTTTTATTATTTATTTTTGTCTGCTGTTTCTATATATTTATTTTTATCATTATCCTTAGTGTGTGCTCACTTCACTAGTAGAACATTTCAAATCAGCCACTTATAAGGCTCAGTTTCAGTCGGTAGGCAGACAGCAAGGATTTGCTCTCATGTAATTCATGTGTTTCTGTCACTGAAGGGCAGAAGGGGTCACTCTCAGCAGCTCTGAGCTTAACAAAGACCCACAGCGGACACACGGAGCAGAGGAACACTAGATCAAAGGGTCCGTCACATTGTGCTAATTAAAGGGCGGTTCTGCTGCTAATGTGCCCGAGTGGAGAAAAGATGAGAGGGAATGAAACGGGGACTATTCACTTGTGCATCATTCAGAATTGAATTGACAATGCATTTTAGATCACAATTCAATTCTTGGATTCAAGGTTGCAAACAGGATCCAGAATGGTTGTGCTTCCTGCCTTTTGGAAGAGTCTCTTGGAAACCTTAAAATGCTTTCGACAGCTCAGTGGGTTTCAGAACAAAGCTATTATCTCTCGTCCCTCGTCCTCCCTGTGGAATATAATGGCGGAGTGTCTAATTAAACCGTAGCTGCGGATCACGGCGTCTCCTTCAGCCCTTTTAGCAGCTTTGTGTTAATTGTAACCTATACTCTCACTGTCACTGTGTTTCATCTTTTATCCATCTCTCTGCGTCTGCTGTGATGTTGACCCCTGACCCCAACGTTTCCTCTGAGGCATTCCTGAGGTCACCCTGAATAAAGGCTGATTCACACCGAGCACAACAAGATGTTACAACAAAACAATGCATCCCTATGGAATCCTTGGTTGGATACGATGTGTGTGTGTGTGTGTGTGTGTGAGTTTGAGTATATATATATATGTGTGTATTATAGCTGTCATGTTGCTCTTGGTTTGAACAGGCCTTAGCACAGCTTACACTGAAACCATGTCAACTCCCTGATCTAATGCTGTATTTATGTCATGTTGGATTTACCATAATTATAAGATGACAACTCGAAGATTTGACTCTGAGCTGTTCTTGTCCTCACACTCACAGAAATTATTTGTTTCTATAGCAACTTTCAGAACACCAAAATTAATCTATTTGCTTCTTTGATGTTAATAATATATCTACTTAACTCTACATTGGTGCAACATTACTTACAGTCAACAGAATGTTCAAAGGTGACCATCAAAATAAAGTGTTACCCAAAATTGGAGAAGAACAAAGAAAGAGCACCAGGTAAAACTGGCTAAAAATGAACTGTGCTACACAAAATTGTGGGAGGTGTTTGGCAAAGACATTAATGGTTCTTAGAAGTTGAAAACTCATGATTACAGTAATTCCACCATGATATGAATGCACTACTGCATATGAAAGAACACACACACACACACACACACACAAAAAGGATAGCAAAAGAGAAGGATAGACCTTCAATTTTCCAGCCCAATTGTATGGGTTGCGTTTCCACAGAAAATTGGTGCCATTGTATTTGGAGCACAGAGAGGTTTGTAACTTATTCTAGATGAATTTATTTGCTCAGATCAACTGCAAGTGGTGTAAAGTGTCCGTATAAACTCCATCTGACAGTCTTGCTGTGTCAGGCCATTTAGCATTAGCACTAGCATGAGGTGTCTGAGGAAAAGCGTGTCAAAATCCTGCAACGTCGCAAATATTTGTTTGTGAGATTCTCATGGGCTTGTAGGAGATCAAGCGCTGATGTTGATATTTGTTCAAACTGAGTGTTGTTTTTTCTTCCTCCATTCTTTCGATGCAAATGCAACATATGTTAACACTTTATTCTGATGCTCCCCAATAAACATTCTACTGACTACAAGTAACTTTGCAACTACATGTCAACTTATTGTACTAACCCAAACCTAACAGTCTACTATATCCAATTAGAGTTAGTTGACATGTAAATGCAAATTAATGAGAGTTAGCAGCCATGTAGTTGCAAAGTTACTTATAGTTTGTAGAATGTCTAAATTGGACTATTGAAATAAACCCAAAATATTTATTAATGTTCACTGCATGCTAAATCTTATATTGCAGTATAAGTAATGTTATATCATGGTATCATGTTTATTTTTGCTGGGAATGCAACAAAAAATAACCAATAAATATGGCACAGCAAAATTTGCACATCCCTACTGTGCATGGTACATAATGTCATACATCGAGTCTATGCAGTTTAATTACTGAACGTTGTTATCATGTGAAGTAGATAGTAAGTGATCATCTCCATCATGCATTTCACCTTCGCATAAACAACGACAACAAAAGGCTGTGTATCAATAATTAATACAGACATGCAATCTGTTCAAACTGAAGGAAAGCAATACATTTGTTTTCACATTGCTTTGCTTTACAATGAAAAGGTGCATAACCTGTTTGTTTGGAGAAGGCACCTTTATTAACATAACACACTTAGCATGACAATGTGTTGCTGACATGAAAGCTCACATTAAACAAGGACGTCGCATAAACCAAGCAGCTAACAGTAACATATACTTGATAATGCATTTCATTAACAGGAATAATCACATTTGCAAAACACATATTCATTAAAAAAACCTAACTAGCAAAAAGCTGTAAACTAGATACAGTCTGAAGCTAAAAATATAGCAATGCAAAATGCAGAAATGCTTCTGAAGATATTAGTTGATGTAATTATGGAGCAGAATAAGCATACCGTTTGAGCACCAAACCCAAAATGAGATGGAAACTCAAATAAGAACTAATGGAACTAATGAAGGGGTCTCTGTTAATTAAGATTGAATATCTCTTTTATCATCTCATCAAGGTTCCTCTAATCACAGTCTCAGGGCGATCTCATTCGCTGTCATTACGCGCTCCGTGATGCATGGTAATTTGAAATGCATTCTTATCAAAACTCTGTTGTAATGGTCTGTAGGTCATCGACCCTTGTTTTGAGCCACATGTTGAGCGCAGCTGTGTTTTTCCTTGTGGATTTTCTACATATAAATGTCTGTATGTATATATATATATGACGTGACGGGTCTTTTTTTTTTTTTTGTCCAAATGCCTTAATAATAATAAAAAACAAAGATATGACATCCAAAATATGTAAGGTAGTACAACTGGATGTCTTTTATTGAATCCAAAAGATTTTAATTATATTTTGCTACATATAAAGGCATTTTAAAGATTTTGAAGTGTCAAAAGGTCATTTGGTTTAACCGTCCAAAGGCTAATACAGCCATTTTATTTGTGATTAAAATATCTTAAAATGTAATAAATGTATATATTTTTTATTCTGGCATGATTTTATAACATCATATATCAACATAGTGCACAATGGTATTAAAATTATGTGTAGAAGTCATTGCTTTGTTATGAGAAAGAATGTCCGGAAAATGAATTTCATTGATGTCATTCGGAGTAACCGATATAAAGGGACCATTTTGGATCAAGTCATGTGGTCAATATCATGTGACAGGATGTGACATCATTCAGACACCTGCAAAGGACCGCATGGTCGTGAAGCAAAGTAACTAAATCTCTCTTTAACTATTTGAAAAATTAATGTTTTCACTTGATCATACGCATGTCTCGAAACATCAGGTCATTCGGTGCAACCGCTATAAAACATGGAAAATGTTGTAATATTTTAAAAACTTGTACTAAATATAAAATGTTTGATTGTCCTTTTGCCTTTTTCCCATTGTAATAAAATATCGTCCTTCGGTATAACCAAAAGTGTCATTTGGTAAAACCAAAACTTTGGTTAAACCGAATGACTTTTTTGGTGACAAATTTTGTCCATATTGTAAAAAATGACAAAAGCAGTCATAATTGATTATTAAAAAAAAAAAAAACATAATCACATTGATAATAAAACGTCAAAATTAATTATTTATATATCCATTATGTTTTTTTTACACTTTTAAAAACCTTATCCATCAATGATTTTGTGATAATTTTTATACTCATGCTTATTTTTGCAGCTCATTAGTCCTGTAGAATGAGGACCACAAATATAGATCTGTAGCAGGACCAAAAATGGTTTCCTACTTACATGCCTGTGAACCCTGGTGCAGATTGATATGGAATTCAATCTTCCATGAGATCACAGGCTCCAATGGGTTTTCATTTGCTTCGCCTGATTCGTAAACTTTTAATCATTCCGCTCTGAAAGGAGGCGAGCCGCATACATTACTGGGTAACCTGGACACTTCTGTCGCACTTCTCCTCTCTTGATGAAGGACAAAAGTTTTACAATAGATAAAAGATCTGGTAACAGTAATTGCTAAAAGAGCAAATATTTCACTTCAAGTGTATTTATTTTATAGCATAGTGATTTAGAAAAAATATTGTGTATTGAATGTTTATCATGTCAGCATATCATGTCATTTTTTAGATTAGCGATTTTAATTGAATTAAATTTTATTATTGTTGATTATACTTTTTATTATTCATTCTTGTGGAATCAGTGTTAATGAGAAGTATATTAATTTAGTTTTTTAATGTTTCAGCAATTTATTGTTTCATTCAAGTGTTATTTTATTTAAAATATTGGAAATTATGCTACTGTTTTGAACTGTTCATATTTGCACTGAATTCATTAATATTATGCAAATGAACAAGGTGCATTTCTCTCTCATTGGTCTTTTAAAGTCTAGAAATATGAATATAATATGATTAATTTAAATTATGGGCAATCCAAAGCTGCCTATGAGTGAAATGAGTCGTGATTTTACACATCAATTAGCATTGTAATTAGGCACTGATGTGATTAATTGCAGAGTTACAGAAAGCAAGGAGCCAATGATCTTTATAATGAACTGCCAGACACAAAATCAGCCACTGACTGAGAAGACCATCGTAGGTTATGAATTAGGCAAATCAATTAATGTTCTTGCAGTTATTTAGCCAATGGGTGAAATCACCTGCCTCAATTATCTTAGTGTACGTGCAACTCAATATGAACAAAAATAATCATGAGATGATGCTGTGAAACACTTAAAGCGGCACATTTTAGGATAACCAGAAGTTTACAGTGAAGTTTATTTCTATCTTGGATATCAAGTCATTCAAAACAGACTAAATGCACTGTAAAACTGATTTTCTTAGTATTTGTGTCTATGTTTTTCTGTACAATATCTAATCATTCTTAAATCAAGATAAGTTTACTTTAGATGCAAAATGACTGGAAAATGTATCGAAATTAAATGGGTTTATACTTAGAACAAGAACAAAACATCTGCCAGTGGGGTCAGAAAAATCATCTTGATTTCTCTTTGAATTAAGTTTATTTTTCTGACCCCGTTGGCAGATATTTTGTTCTTGTTTTATGTATAAACAAACATAATTTTTCAGAAATCAAGACTTCATATCTTAAGTCACATTGCTTCTCAAGTAAATGTATTTTGATTTTAAGAATGTTTAGATATTTGTACTGAAAAAAAGAACCTTTTTTGCACTGTGCAAAAAACTCAGCATTTGATTTGAGTGGACTAAATATTGGCCATACGGCTGCATTCTAATAGAATTAATAGAATTCTAATGAAACTTCCTGCGTGATCTCGTCCCGAGGGCCATGCTTATGATCTGGGAATGTATGAACTCAAGTAAACAGCGCTGCACTCCAAAGGTAGTTAAATTTCTCACTTCAGTGACTTTATTAAATCAGTTTCTGCATGGTGAGCTGCTATTGAACCTGGAGAGCCATTTTCCCAAAGCGTTTCATGCTCACCCTTAGCTTTTGGTGGAATGGAAAGTTTTCTTTTGCTATTTTAAGAAGGTAAGCAAATTCACCATCATTTAGAAAGAAATGAAAGCTCTAGCAAAAGTTCTGCCGGGAAGACTCTAATGTTATATCACTTATTAGTTTAGATCTAACCAATCATTATCTTACACTTGGAGTTCACAGATGCTGACGTCAACCTCCACCTCCATCCTCCCCACCACCACCAGGATGGTCCTTGTCCATACCTCCCAGGGGGTCGGCTACGCCCCTGCCTTTATCTCCAGGCAGGAAATGCAGAGCCTACAACCCTCAGGATGTGGGCTACGGACGGGGCCTACGCCAAAGAACTTTATCTCATATATTTAGCTTACTGATTGTTAATAAATAACATTGTTACGTTATCTTGCCTCCCGAGTCTTTCTGGTAGAAATATGTTTTAGCAAATGAAGACTTCAGATGCAAAAGCCTCTAAGTGCTGTCTGAAATTTTTCTTCTAAAATGAGCATTTTTATCAAGCTTGTATGTTTAGGTTCAGTAATTTCACTTTAATTGCAATTAATAGGTCATTTTCATTGCCATTAAAGTGAAATAACTGAACATAAATATACAAGCTTGATAAAAATGCTCATTTTAGAAGAAAATTTCAGATGGCACTTAGAGGCTTTTGCATCTGAAGTCTTCAAATCTCAAAATGCTCTTGTGTGCAAAGTAGACAGTTTCAATCAGAACTGGAGCATTAGTTTGCTTCCTTGTCTCAATTCTCTCGCTTTCAGCGCAAACAGGGAAGAGGCATCCTCTGAACAAGCCTGGATTGTGGTAGGGGGCCACTGATAAGCTCGTGGGGGGCCGGATTTGGCCCACGGGCTTGACTTTGAGTACTGGTTTGATGTATTGGTTTGAGATTTCTTTAAAGCTCCAGCACATAGATGGTTTTCAAAGGAACTGGTGAGCAAAGAGTTTTTGTGGGACTTTAAAAGGTTCGTTCTCTGTCTCCGGTTCAAAATGGAATTGTTATGGTTAATTAGCGTAGTTTGACTGAGGAGAACACTCTGCTTTAAATAATGATAGGTTTTTGTATTTTCATGTCAAATTAACTAAAAATATCCCAGATCTGCCACTATTATTAAGACACATAGTAGGTCAATATAAAAATGTGGTTATTTTTGAGACACAGAGGCACTTCGACATCTATTAATGCACAATGTATGACGCTCTTAAATTTAGATTCCTTTGTTTCTTGTCTCCAATTAATAATTGGTGTTGATTGTTTTTGATGTATAAAATTAAACTGATGTACATCAAAGTTGCATACTGCCACATAAATAGTTTTTGCATCTTCTATTTGAAATGCATTTCTTGATACATGATGTAGAATGATCTAAATTCTAGTTCTGAACCTGCCCTTTTTACCAAGCTGGTTTACCAAATAAGTCTTGCTGGTTAAAGGTGCAATATGTAATATTTTTGCAGTAAAATATCCAAAAACCACTAGGCCAGTGTTGTATATTTTGTTCACTTGAGTACTTGCAATACCCCAAATGTTTCCAACTATGTGTAAATCGTGAGAAAATTGCAATTTTAACCAAGGCTCCGGGACGTGTGAGGAGTCGCCTGTCAATGGCGTCATACCCTCGGTCTGCCTCGGTTTCCGGTTTTATTTTGTAGAAACCATGGAAGCACCAAAGACGCTTTAAAATATTACACATTTTAATAGACAAGGGAACATCTGTTTGGATATATTTATAGACAGAAAACGAATTGTTGTTATATAGCTCAACACGTTTAGTCTTATTGTTTAAATCAATTTTCTTGATTTTTTTGCGAGTATCATGCTTTACCATGCCTCAGAGAAAAACACTATTTTGTGAAGTAGCTAACATAGCATAATCAGATGCAGCTTTATTTTTAGTAACAGTAATACAGCATTTTCTCCATCATACAATAAATTTTAAAATTAATTGCATGCCATTTATCAACACAAGCCATCCAGCATTTAACATGATATTGTAAAATCGATCTATCTTACTGCAGTGTGTAACAGTGTCTCACAGCAGCCGCCGAGCGAACGCACAGAGTAACGTTATAACATCATTTTCAACACACTCAAATGTATCTAATATGATAAACAGAGCTGTGTTACCTCATACTCATGACCGGAAAAGCGGAAGCGGCACTGGCGACTGTGTCATAATAAAAGTCCCGCTGCTCGTGAGGCGTGTGTTGATCAATTGCTCCAGCTCCTCGTTCAGCTCCACAACACTCGCTCCTGCTCTGCTTCATACTTCAGTGACGTTAATAATCACATCCATGAACATGATTTCTTCCCGACTCCAATCCCTATTCTTTTGCACCGTCCGTTGAGGTGGAGACCACATGTCCCAAGATTCCAGTCTAAAACTTGGCGTCATCAAGCTACGCCTTTGTTTCGAATAGGCCTCTAGCGACCTCTAGCGGACATTAGAAGCTGTAGAAGTTGTTTCTAACCCAGCATTTTTTTTAAAGTGTAGAATGCGTCATTTCCTTTCCAAACACATCCCTATAGAGGACAGCTGTGATTTCATAGTTGCACACCAACTAATAGTATTTAACTGAGTAATTTAACACACACCTAACGCATTGCGTTGTTTTTGTGAGTAACTAACGGTTCCCTGGTCTCTCGAGCTACAGTAGTGCATGGCAAACAGCTGAGGATTGATATAGACACAGCAAACATACAGCTGCTAGAAGTCTTACTTTAGCTCAGCATGCAGGCCTGTGACAACAGAGGAAATTGCAGCATTTATTTTAAGCCCGAATCTCGGAGGTCTCGAAGACAGTAGCCAAGACATGTTCCCTCCTCATTTAGAACCATTTGCACTACAACAAACCCTTGAGCGATCTAATCTAGCTACACTTTCGCCAAACAAACCTCCACGTCCTTGCTTTTGAGGTACACGAACGTTCGAATACACATTTTCAGCATCGCAGAGGCTTACGGATCATCCATCAGGGAAAGCGAAGAATCCCCCAGGCGCTCACGTCCAGGGTCTACCGCACAACCTGAGCACTCATCAGAGAGAACGGGAACGAGCTGAACCTGGTCCCTTTGAGACCACTTATCCGGCAGGCCGGGGTTCAGCAGGGCACCCAGTAGTTGTGTATAGCTAAGCATGTGTCCGTATGCACCCTTAATGCTACCAAAAGTCTTCAGTCGCCACAGAGAGAGAAACTAGATACCAAACCAGTAGGCCACACTTAAGAGGAAGCTATTTTTGGGAAGTTGTGTGTCTCTGAACTCAGGGTTGTTTGTTATTGTGGGACACTTTTTGTTTTGCGACGAGGTAAACATTTGTAATGTTTTGCACGTTGTGAATTATGCATTATGGCACTTTTAATAAATGATTATGCATAATAATGCTGCTCTGAATTCCTGTATGAATTGTATTACACTGAAAAAGGTGCAAACATCGTCATTGTACGTCTAGGGTCATGTTAGACTCACATTACCAGACTGTCAGCAAAAAGTCTTGTGCACTTTGCAGATTGTTGTGGCCAAGAAACTTAGAATTAGACAAGAAGAGACCATCTGATCAACATAGAGACTATATTTTGAATTCACAGAAGAATATATTAACATTAAAATTCAGTAAAATTCAAGAGTTCAGTAATGGAAATGACATACAGAGTCTCAAACTCATTGCTTCCTCCTCTTATATAAATCTTTTGTTAAAAGACTCCGAAGAACAGGCGAATCTCAACATAACACTGACTGTTACGTAACAGTCGGGGTGTACGCCCCAATATTTGCATATGCCAGCCCATGATCGAGGCATTACACAAGGGCAGAACGTCTGGATCTGTGCACAGCTGAATCATCAGTCTAGGTAAGCAAGCAAGGACAATAGCAAAAAATGGCAGATGGAGCAATAATAACTGACATGATCCATGATTACATGATATTTTTAGTGATATTTGTAAATTGTCTTTCTAAATGTTTCGTTAGCATGTTGCTAATGTACTGTTAAATGTGGTTAAAGTTACCATCGTTTCTACTGTATTCACGGAGACAAGAGCCGTCGCTATTTCATTTTTAAACACTTGCAGTCTGTATAATTCATAAACACAACTTCATTCTTTATAAATCTCTCCAACAGTGTAGCATTAGCCATTAGCCACGGATCACAGCCTCAAATTCATTCAGAATCAAATGTAAACAATATAACAGTATACAATACTCACATAATCCGACGCATGCATGCAGTATGCATGACAAACACTTTGTAAAGATCCATTTTGAGGGTTATATTAGCTGTGTAAACTTTGTTTATGCACTGTTTAAGGCAAGCGGAGCTCCGGGGGCGGAGAGCGTGCGATTTAAAGGGACCGCAACCTGAATCGGCGCATTTCTAATTATGCCCCAAAATAGGCAGTTAAAAAATCTATGGGGTATTTTGAGCTTTCACAGACACATTCAGGGGACACCTTAGACTTATATTACATCTTGTAAAAAAAACATTCAATGGCACCTTTAAAACATTAATGACACTTCTTGTACATGGTTTTATCCAATAAAATGCACTCTGCACTCTAAGCAAAGTCCATAAAATAGGGCACAAATACCATGTTAATATAATGGAATTTTCCATATTGATTTTTGACAGGGTTTGCCTGTATTTTGAATTAAGCATTGCATTGTGTTTTAGGGTTAACGGAAATGTCTGTAAACTCAACAGAGAATGTCCTACAAGAAAAAGACCCATTTTTTCCCCCATTTTTCTACATTTTCTATTCTTTTTCTTTTAGTGTAGAACGAGAATGTTTTCACTGATTAGCAATGGTGAATAGCAAATCTTGGTTTATCAGTGTGTGTTTGCACTAAGCATAATTTTATTGGTTTTGAAAGAAGTTGCTAGAATTTAATCATTTTGTAAATTGTTTCGAGTTGACAAGTGTGGTTTGGTTGGGCTCTGACGTCAGCTAAAGACTGTTGGCTTTATATGCTTCCTGTTTCAACAGGAAATACTTTAACATGGGAAAGAAATCCAGTTTTTCACTTTGCTGAACATGAACTGGGGGACTTTGACAGCCGTGCGCTCTATCAAGAGATATCAAACAATCATCCGCCCTTGAGTGCTGCGGGAACCACGGAAAATATAGTTTTGTTTCTGGCTGCTTATGTGATCGGTGAACTGTGTCGACCCAGAGGAGCATTTCAATTATCTTTCAAAGTGCTTCCTCAGACATGGCCGCAATTTGCATATCGGGCAGAGCCATCTATAGAGTCAAAGCAGGTTTAAAAAAAGAGGGCTGTTTGTATTTTTCTCATCTGCTGTCAAGCGTACTCAAGAGGGAGCGGCTGCATCGGTTTGTTCTTTGAGTTGAAAAGCTCACCTGATTTTAAAAACGGTACAGCGCTCTGTGGATCCATGCAACAAGTCGTCATAATTCTCTAGTAAATATTCTCTGCGTTTTCTCAGCACTGTGCTAAATTATTAAAACGCAGTGATCTTTGTTTTGTGTCCTACACACCCATGGCGCAGTTGGTTATTCATCTTCAAGGTGACATTTATCCATTGAAAATGGAATCGGAGTGAGAAGGGAATTTTGAGATTGTTTTTGTGTTGTCGTGATGGATAAAGACGTTTCCCGCTTCAGGTCAGGTAATTGAATTAATGTAAATTTGGGTGATTTATAGTCATCCGTGCTCTCATTCTGACCTTGGGATTTCCTCTAGATCTGCAGTTTGACGGAGAAGTTGAGCTCATTGGTGTTTCTTTAACTACAGGCACTTGTATTTTGCTGGGGTTGATTTTTATTAACAATAATAGATTTCCATTTTCACATTAAAAGTTTATTTTCTAATGGCCAAATGTGCCCATTGTTGAAGAAACATGCTTATATACCTTATATTCATTCATAATTAATAGATGCCTTTAATAATTTAATCTAATTCAAGTGTGATTATATGTGTTTTGCCCTTTTCTCCTCTATCTAAAATATCTGTTTCATCTCTGCAATGTTCCTACGCTTGGGGAGCCTATTCGTTTTAATTATGATTTAATTTCATAGTAATTTAACAGAAAGGTCTTCTCCTAAAGGATTCACAGAACTTGAGGCCTGTGTGCGTGTTCACACACTCAAAACGCATGATCAAGGGTGGCCGCAATTCATCACGGTCACTGAAGGGCTGCGCTGACAGGCCGCGGTTCACGTCACGGGGAGTGACAGGGCAGCGATCCCACACAGCTTTGATCATTCATAGAGCATCTACATAATAAAGTGTACACTGGGAATCCATTGATTTAAATAGAAACGTTGCATTTCAAGGACATAAAGGTAAACGCAAGAGTTTAGTTGAGCAATGCAAAAAATTATTAAAGACAGCTAATGCAGGTTACTGAGAACTTTTATAAGTCCTTTCTGGCAGTGTTGCCAACTTAGCACCTTGTCACTAGATTATTGACTTTTCAGACCCCTTTAGCAACTTTTTTTTATTTTTAAAAGCTCCTAGCAACAAATCTAGCAACTTTTTGGACTGCTGGTTAACAAGTAGTCAATCGTCATACTCTTTACGTTATCTGACAGAAAATATGTAAATGAGAACAGCTTTATTGGACATTCAAATATATATTATAATAAAATACAGTATGTGAACACGGCTTAGGAGAGAAAAAAGATGTAAAGTGCCGACATTTGGCAGAATGCAAATGCAATGCGATGATGTCACGAATATTCTAATATGCTAATGACTTTTCAAGCAGACTTTAGCTACTTTCCATCGAAAACACTTGGCAACACGGCTTTCCGGTCAAAGAGAGATGGGTCATTCCGTGTCAAATCAATCATATTTTTAATTTTATTTTTCAGTACAAAGACAAACGTAAATAGTGATGAAAGCCAAAATATTAAATGTCACAGATGCATATTTACTGAGTAATTCACTGTTTTGTAGAGGAGGATCAAAATGAAAATTTTCACCTGAGATTTGGAGCCAAATTAGAGAGGTGTAAAAATGACTTTAGAAAGATGGCAGCATCATTATTTTATTTTTACACAGAGATTGGTAGGTTTATTATTAAAATCTGTTGACTTTAGCAATCTTTATTTCATTATATGCCAACGGTGACAGTACAAAAATGTTTTTTGCCTCAAGTTTGCATGCCTGTAACTCAAGAAGTATTAAAGATATCTTAATATCATTTTAGATTCTGTTTCTTACCAAACTTTCCTTTTAGTATCTTCATCTTAAAGACCCTCGATGGTTCAATCCCAGAGATATAGAGCTCTGAATGCGGCTTCTTGAGTAAATTGGTCAGTTGTGCCAAATGGGTCACTTTGCAGCTAATACTTTTTCCTTTTAAAGAGGAATATCTGAAGAACAAATAATGTTGAAACTAGAAATTTATTTTGTGTTTTTCTATAAACACAATTGCATAGAACACACTTTTTCTTTCATTCAGGGACTTAGAAACCATTATCCACGTATTCATTTCATCAAGACTGGATTACTGCAATTTGTTATATTTGGGGATCACTCAATCGTGTTTGTCTCGCCTGCAGTTGGTCCAAAATGCTGCAGCCAGATTTTTAACAGGGACAAGGAAGAGGGAAAATATTACACCTGTTTTGGTTAGTTTGCACTGGCTCCCCATTGAGTATAGAATCCAGTTCAAGGTATTATTGTTTGTCTATAAGTCCCTGACTGGCTTGGCTCCAAACTACTTATCGGATCTTCTCTCCTATCATCAGACCAATAGGCCTTTAAGGTCATCAAACACACTGTTGCTGTCAGTAACCAAAACATGCTTGAAGCTTAAGGGGGATCATGCATTTTCAGTGGCAGCACCCCAGTTGTGGAATAACTTGCCTTTTAGCTTGAGATCGGCCACTTCAGTACAGGTTTTTAAATCTTTACTTAAGACATGTCTTTTTAAAAAGGCTTATGGACTGGAGTAACAGCAGTATACAGTTTTAACTGCTGTATACATTTTATTTTGTGTGCATTTAGTGTTGTGTACTACTTGTGATTTGTTTTATTTTATTGCTAATAGCATAATTCTGTTTCTCTGTGCAGAACTTTGGTTGACTCTGTCGTTATTAAATGTGCTATATAAATAAACTGAAACTGAAACTGTCTGAGTGCCATAAATATTCCTTTTTCAAAGTTTGCATGCCTGTAACTCCAAAAGTAGAGTTATAGCCACATTAACATGTCCATATCTCTGGGATTGAACCATCGAGGGCCGTTAAGATGAAGATACCAAAAGGAAAGTTTGTTAAGAATCAGAATCTAAAAGGATATTAAGATATCTTTAATACTTCTTGAGTAACAGGCATGCAAACTTGAGGCAAAAACAAACAAAAAAAAAAACACAAGTGCTTTTTGCATTTCTGAACTGTCACTGTTGGCATTTAATGAAACAAAGATTGCTAAAGCCAGCAGATTTTACTAAAAGACCTACCAGTCTCTGTGTAAAAATAAAATAATGATGCTGCCATCTTTCTAAAGTCAATTTTACACCCCTCTTATTTGGTTCCAAAAATTAAATTGTCATTTTGACCCGCCTCTACAAAACAGTGGATTACTCAGTAAACATACATCTGTGACTTTTAATATTTTGGCTTTCATCCCTATTTGTGTTTGAATGTCTACAGAAGAAAAATATTAACAAAATCAAAAAAATGACCCGGGGACCTCTGGTTGAGTTGACAGTATGATGGTATTTTTGCATGTTGTTTTCTGCAATGCTGACAGACGCCTTCCAGGACACTGACCCTGGTATCGACATCAAGTACAGGGCAGATGGCAAGCTGTTCAACCTGTGTTGCCTTCAGGCCAAGACCAAGGTCCATGTAGTCAGACTATGTGACTTCCAGTTTGCTGACGACTGTGCCCTGAATGCGGCAAGTGCTCGTGACATGCAGGACAGCCTGGACCTGTTCTCCACAGCATGCAACAACTTTGGTCTCACTATTAGTACAAAGAAGACTGTGGTGATGTACCAGGCTGCCCCTGGAAAACCATACCAGGAGCCCACTATGACTGTAAACAATCAGACAATATCAGCAGTGCACAAGAGGAGCACCCTTTCATGTAACGTGCATATCATTTGTAAGTCGCTTTGGATAAAAGCGTCTGCTAAATGACTAAATGTAAATGTAAATGCATATCGATGATGAAACAGTCGTTAGAGTAGCCAAGGCCAGCATTGCCTTTGGCAGACTTCGTCCATCAGTGTGGGAACGAAAAGGGATCAGCCTGACCACTAAGCTGATGGTCTATAGAGTCGTAGTCCTGTCTGCCCTCCTTTACACCTCTGAAACCTGGACAGTTTATCAGCGACACGCCAAGCTTCCACCTCTGCTGTCTCCGCAAACTGTTGAAAGTGAAGTGGCAGGATAAAGTCCCAGATACAGAAATACTCAAACGGACAAGCATCCCTGGCATCTTTACAATACTGCAAAAATCTCAGCTCCACTGGGCCGGACATATTGTGAGAATGTCCAACGAACGCCTACTAAAACACATCCTGTATGGAGAGCTGAAAATCGGCGCAAGTTCTCAAGGCAGACAGAAAAAGAGGTTTAAAGACACTTTAAAAGCCTCATTGAAAGACTTTGGCATAGACCCCTCTACATGGGAAGACCTTGCCCTAAAACGCTCAGTGTGGCACCTTGCTGTAACTAATGGGGCCACTCTCTCAGAGTAGCTGCGCACCGAGAAAAAAAGGGCTGCATGCAATGCCCGAGCATGCAACAGTCAAATGGCAGAGAGCACTCACCTGATCTGCCCACATTGCCAGAGACACTTTCGAATTCGCTCGAATTGGCCTTACCAGCCACCTGCGAACCCATGTTTCCCATCCCTAGACAACATTGGATGAAGTTGGTCATCTTCTTAACGGAAGGACGAGCACTATTTTTGTGATAGCATTGAAGGAATGGTGTTTGAGTTTGAGTGTTATGAAAAATAAGAGAAACCAAGATGAAGGACACTTAGTTTTTTTGTTTATTTCTCTTTTGAGTCTGAAGTTTATCTGTATTTGTCCTATAGCAGGGCTCGACAATAAGGACTGCCCGATGGCCCGGGGCCAGTGTGAACGACGCTCGGGAGAGTAGACGGGAAGGTGACTTGCCCGATCGGGCCGGTGCTGTAGGGTGAGCGATATATATCGTCTATGATATCGTAATTGTTGATTTAACGATCTGAAATTATCGAGCATGTCCCTCACTTTACAAAAACCAAACCAAACACCCATTGAGTGCACGCATGCACATAGTCTAGTAGGTTAGACTAATGCGCCTGCATATTTAAGGCTGATTTATACTTCTGTGTTGCGTGAACGCCATAGCTACGGCGTAGGCTGTGTGTAGCATGCATAGCTTACGACGTAGCCTGATGTGCACCTCTTCAAAAATGTAACAACGCATCAATTCTACGCGGACTGCAAGCGCTGTGATTGGTCTGCTAGAACCACTCCCTCGGGTCAAAAAAACTGGCGCATAGCAATAGGAGAAGAGCGAGCGTTTGAACTTCCATAGGAATGAAAACGCTCTGTTTCAGGGGACACATGCAGTCAAACTGCAACAAAAGTCGTTACCTATTTGCTGCTTCTATTTGTAAGCTTCTCTGACAACATACATGACAAGCTGCTTCTTCTTCAGCTTTTGCCTTGATGTTCAACATGACCGTGGACACTGCCTACTAGTGGTTTGCATGCACGTCGACGCGGACAACGACGCAGAAGTATAAATGAAAACAGATGCATAGCCTATGGCGCCGAGGCTCTGCCATAAGTCCGACGCAGAAGTATATATCAGCCTTTAGAGTGTACGCTTTCACTGCGTGATTGAGTCTACTAAAATGCCTTTAGAATGCCCCAGAATTCAAGATAAGGGGCAAAAATGACCCTGTATATCTTTGATATTTATATAATTTAATATAGTTAACCAATATTAAACAAAGAGTGCCGTTTTTGTCCAAATATCAGCATGATTACAAATGTGATATTGATTTTATACAGCGTACAGTTTAATGAACAAGAACCTAATATTACATTTTAGACACCAAATCGCCTGTTTCACTTTATTTTGCCTACAAAAATAGTTCCAAAGTCCACAGCATTGTTTTGCATCTCTGAGCAACACTTCCTGAATGAATCAGCCGTTTGAATGAATCTCAATGACATTCGCTGCCACCTACTAGTGGGTTTAATTTCACGTCTAAAGTGTCTTTTCATTTTTAAAATAATTTAATAATTTTTTGTTACATGTATCAAAAACAACAAAAACAATAACTAGACTTATTTTATAGCCCATTTTCTTTTCTTTTATTTTATTAATTTTTTGTTGTGGGACCAGTGAAAATTTTGGCGGGGCAAGTAAAAATTTGAAAAAATCCTTAGCTTTGAACCCTGTATAGGATTACAAACATCTGTTTTGACCTTCCTCGAGCTGCGTCTTTAAGAGTCTTTCAATCAGGACAATCTTAATCTTCAATAAGTCCTTCAATGATATCACACACGCTCCTATACAACATCTGACCACCTTGACCACCTAAACTCAAACAACATTAAACGTTTTACATTCTATCAAGCTCCATTGAGTGCACATTGAATGCATTTAACCTTGGACAGATTGGGGCAGGTTTGTGTAGTAAAGATTTCAAGTCTTGTTCGGAGGTGACATGCTGATTTCACCTGATTTGTGTGGTTTGTCATGATATTAAGAGTGAAATGATTTCACATGCAGCTTTTGCTTTTGATAAGATGGTAGTTCTCCCAGCTGTGATTTAATATGTTTCACCAAGTGTTTTATTTCTGAGCCATTGGCTTTTTAAAACTGTAATTGCAAAAATTATGATTATAAGACATGTTCCAGGATCATTCCTGTCTGAATGTCTGTCTTATCCCTATCCCTACCCCAAACCTAACCCTATTAACCCTAAAATCATTGGGAAATGATAGGAGAAGAACACTGATGTAGAAGCACCAAGTTGTAAGCCTAAATTTGACATTAACTGATTGGTTGATTGAATGTTGTTCCAGCAGCATGTTGTACTTGGCAAAATTGGGTTCACTACAAACAGACAGTCCAAAACTAATGTTATTATTGGTTGAGTTAGTGTTCCTGTGTTGAGCTGTTTGGGATGCTCAAACAAACAGACGAATGTTTTGAAAGCACCACAGAGCCAGTGTTCACATCAACTTAAATCCTTTATTTATAGTTAGCATAATGTACTAAAACCTGAAAGTGAGTATTGTTGCACTTCTGGTTTACTCGTCCTGTACTATGACAAAAAACATCAGTAATACCCTTTTTAAGCATTTAAGTGTCTCGAAAAAGGCAAGTGGTTGAACCGGATTCACTGTTAGCCCGGATAAGTTGAATTTACTTAAAAAATCTGAGGCAACTGGTTGCCCTAAAAAAATTAAGTAATGATTAAGTAATGTGAACTCAAAAATTCAAGTTCATTTAACTTAAAATGTTTTGTAATATTAATTACTTTGTAGTTATTACATAGTATATTTAAGTTCAATGTACTAAGCAAGTTAATTTATAGCAACTTCTATTTTCTACAAAATTAAGAAAAAAAGCAAATAAAAGGTACATTCATTCGATTTTATGTTTTATTTTAATTCAATTCCAAATGCAACAACATTTCATGTCCTGAAAACATTTCCTTATAAAACGTGAAAAAAACTAGTTTTAACAAATCAGCTTATTGTTAAGCACATAAATAGTCTATCTCAGAATCACAACAAATTGCATCAAAACTATATGGTTTGTTCACACTCCTGAGTTCACAATAGTGGCAGTATTCCATTTTAGGTGCCAGCTCACATTTTCCTAGGTTGAGCATTACCTGCTGAATAAAATATAAAGTATTTTTCATACAGTTAGGGTAGTCCAGTTGCAGGGCATAAATCAGTCAGAAAAAAGGACACAGAAGCCCTGAGGTTGGTCGGTTCATCCATCACCAAACATCCTTCCAAGACGATCTTCACTCATGATGGGTTTAGCTGAGCACTTTATAGATCAACACAGAGGATTCTCACTGAAGTTTGCCTGTATGAGTCCTTGTCAGCTGCAACCTAGTAGAGGAAGACAAAGATCGACAAAGACATTATCGTATAATAATGCATCAGATAATGGCATTGTCAAATACTCCATGCATCAGTACATACCTGGTTTACTGCCACTGAAGTACCATCAGGCTGATGTCAGGCTCGTCGTTGACAACTTTTCTGTGAGGAGCAAACATTAAAGTTAAAGTCTTGATTATGGCACCTGATTTTATGGTTTACATGTAATTGTGCACTGTGCAGTATGCAGATTAATAAAATAATCAGCCAAAGAACAGGTCTCAGTAAACCCATGACACACAGCTGATATGGAGTTTTTGGTGAAGGCTGTATAAGTGTACATATTGTGCATAACGTGTGATATAAATGTACATGTATATGTTCCAGATGTAAACAAGGAAATTGTTCTGTTCTTGTATAACTTCATTGTTTGAGCCTATAATGTTTAAATAGCTGAGCTTTCTTTTCACAGTTATAAGGACAATACGTGTCGAAATAAAACACGGTCATTAAATTATTGCACTCACGATTTTCACTTCTCACAAACAGTCTCTCAGGGGGGAAACGATAAAAAGGCAAATGTTTGGAAAAAATGTCTGTAGAACTTGCCAAAACAAATGTTCCAACTTCTCATCAACAGCTCCTTGAATTCACACACACCACGACAAAATGGCGTCCTTACCTGCCGTAAACCAATGTGTAAGAGGCGTGGTCAGGAGAAAAACTTAATAATTTAAGTGCATTTAACTTAAATTTATTAACACATTCAAATTACATCCACAATTTAGTAGAATATACTTATATTTTATAAGTAATGCAATCAAACTTAAATATTTTAAGTATATTGTAATTATATAGTTTAAATATAAAATCCGGGCTGTTGAAGAGTTTGTCAGGGATATTAAATGCCATCATGCCGAACAGGTAAACTCAGCTCCTCACACTTTTAAAGCCTCCTTGTGTTTATATTCACTCTTCAAACTATTCTAACTGAAACTTCCCAACCTGAAAGAGTTTTCTGAAAGAGTTGTTGATGCTGAAGTCATGCGACCATGGTTTGTTCATTGCCTACATTTAACTTTTACTTTGTATTTGGGCTTCAAAAGTTGTTTTCGTTTGATCTTGATGAACAAAATAAGAATCATAAACTTTTGTTGGTCACAGAGCTTCTTGCAATAATTCAAATGCCAAAGCAAAAAAAAAAAAAAAAAGCAAATTTCTGGATTGGCCATTAAAATATATATATATATATATAGTACAGTCCAAAAGTTTGGAACCACTAAGATTTTTATGTTTTTAAAAGAAGTTTCGTCTGCTCACCAAGGCTACATTTTTAATTAAAAATACAGTAAAAACAGTAATATTGTGAAATTATTACAATTTAAAAACTGTTTTCTATTTGAATATATTTCACAAAGTAATTTATTCCTGTGATGGCAAAGCTGAATTTTCAGCATCATTACTCCAGTCTTCAGTGTCACATGATCCTTCAGAAATTATTCTAATATGCTGATCTGCTGCTCAAGAAACATTTAATGTGTACAATTGTACAAAATATTTGTGTACAATATTTTTTTCAGGATTATTTGATGAATAGAAAGTTCAAAAGAACAGTGTTTATCTGAAATCTAATCTTTTGTAACATTATAAATGTCTTACTGCCACTTTTGATTGATTTAATGCATCCTTGCTGAATAAAAGTATTCATTTCTTTAATTTCTTTTCAAAAAAATAAAAAAAAAAATTCTTACTGACCCCAAACTTTTGAACGGTAGTGTATAATGCTACAGAAGCTTTGTATTTCAGATAAATGCTGTTCTTTTGAACTTTCTATTCATCAAGGAATCCTGAAAAAAAAAAAGTACACAACTGTTTTCAACATTGAAAATAATCATAAATGTTTATTGAGCAGCAGATTAGCATATTAAATGATTTCTGAAGGATCATGTACACTGAAGACTGGAGTAATGATGCTGAAAATTCAGCTTTGCATCACAGGAATAAATTACTTTGTCAATATTTAAATAGTACACAGTTATTTTAAATTGTAATAATATTTCACAATATTACTGTTTTTTACTGTATTTTTAATTAAATAAATGGAGCCTTGGTGAGCAGACGAAACTTCTTTAAAAAACATTAAAAATCTTAGTGGTTCCAAACTTTTGGACTGTACTGTATATATATATATATATATATATATATATTTTAACATTGAAAAATAAAGATGCATTTCACCTATAATTCCATTCCAAAAAACATCATAAGATTACATCTGTGCCTGATCATTAGTATTCCCAGAGGAGGAACGTTTAGTAATTCC
The DNA here is from genome assembly GCA_028476615.1 of Culter alburnus. NCBI lineage: Eukaryota > Metazoa > Chordata > Actinopteri > Cypriniformes > Xenocyprididae > Culter > Culter alburnus. The sequence goes on from JAOTNS010002589.1 coordinate 1,977,035, forward strand.
AGCTTGATAACCACACAGAAATGACATGCATCCATTTTCGAAAAGAAGTCATTATTATACGCGAGTCCCATTCAACGCTCTTCCCTCTAACAAACACTGTAAAACTTCCATTCCATTACAAAGGCGTGAGATAAGACGGTCCCTCTGGTCCATTTAACTGTGATTTGAAGTAACAATTCCCATCTGGATAGACAAATGTCTGTTAACTCCATTCACAGAATAACATCAGACAGAACAAAGCACTGTCTAAGCAGCCGAGTACCATGGGACACGGATAAAACGAATCTGAAGGTAAATCTTTCACTTCTAAGCGGCTCAATAATGTATTCTCCTGAGAGTTTTGCAGACGCACTAAAGCATTCACATAGTGGGATGTCTCCTTTACTATATTCAATAATGTAAATTTTCTAAATGGGCCCTTCAGAATGGGAGTGTCAGGAATTTCCGTCCTGACATGAAATCATAACTGACCTCCTCTGGTCTGGCTCTATGTATAGCGCCATCATGAATTTTGCATTATGTTGAATGGCTCTCAAAGATATTGACTGACTGCAAGTGTAATTTGTCAGAACAGCGGATGTGAACATACATCAGTCTGGCCGGAGCGGTGATCCGTCTTATCATGGGGGTTCTGATGGAACGACGCAGGTGTCAGATTGACCAGACGACAAATTCGGTTAAGCCGGAATTAATGGGCTTGCAGGAAGATAGAAGCCTTCCGAATGAATACCAAATGTGGTCAAAGAGCATGCTGAATAGACTCGCTTATAATGTGAAAATGACCTTTGAGCAATCCCTCAAATTAAGGGAAACAATTAAAATATAGTTGTGTAATATTCTACTGCAATTTGGTTACTGTAGTGAGAAACATGAGCTTAGCATCCTGGTGCAAAATTGACAATTCTTGTTTTTTTTTTTTTTTATAAAATATTGCAGGGATATCATTGTGATTTATCTGTGCACATCTTTTTTTTTTTTTAATTCATGTGCCTCGTAATATTTAATCAGAATAACTTCCCCTCCCTCTTGCAGCAACATCTCTGATGACGAGGGCGGGGCAACCTGTCACTCACATGAGATCCACCAATAGCAAACCACAACCAGCCATCAATTCCCCAAGGACAAAATTAAGCCCCGCTCTACACAATTGATCTTGTTCCAGAAGCTGTTTAATTTGTATATACGTCACATTATGGAGGAAAAGACTAGCGCAACTTCTGTTTCATGCTGACTTTAATAGATTTTATACAGAAAAGCTTTAAAATATCTGTTCATCTGCCTTGTATAATTACAAATGTAAACTAAACTAGAGGCGACTTTTGCACATTTTATGCATTTGGCAGATACTTTTATTCAAAGCGAATTACAATGCATTCAGAATGTTCACTTTTTTAGCTGGTTTTATCAAGACAAAAGAAGATATAATTTGTTGAGAAAAACAATTTTCTCTGAAAATGAAATTATTTTCTTCAGTTATAAATGTAATATGGCATTGAAATGCATTGACATAATGTAGGTTGACTGTAAACTTGAGGAAGCTACACTTTAAAATGTGAAGACGTGCTGTTGTTTATCATGAAGAGCAGTTTGTATCTGAGCTGACTCATAACTGGTGGAAAATACAATGTAAAATGTAAAACAATATTTATTTAGTAGAGAATGTTATTTTCTCAGTAAATAGTTCCTTCTTTCATCTTGTTTTATACATTAATCTCACCAAATTGTTTTAGGCTTAAAATACAATTAAGACAAATTAATTAAAGGGGTCCTTGATTATGATTTGACTTTTTTAACTTTAGTTAGTGTGTAATGTTGCTGTTTGATCATAAACAACATCTGCAAAGTTACGACGCTCAAAGTTTAATGCACAGGGAGATATTTTCTTTTACAGAAATCTCTGTTTAAGGACTACAACAAACGGCTGGTAGGGACTACAATGAGCTTCTTCCCAGGTTGGTGACATCACTAACCCCAACATTTACATAAACCCCGCCCCCAAGAACACACAACAAAGGGGGCGGGGCCATGTTGGGCTGCTTTAGAGAAGAGGAAGAGTTGTTGTAGTTGAGTGTTGTTGTCATGCCGTCATTTTACACCGGACTGCTTCACAAACGAGGATCAATTCAACACAAAAGATGAACATGACGGCACATGCTAGTGGATGAGTTGAATCAACTCCACAGCAACTACATAAATTTATCCACTAACCATTCAGAAACGTCCAGTTTCATTCTAAAAGTTGTAACTTCTTCCTGAGTCTCTCCATCAGTGTCGACTCCGGTTTGAACAATGTAAGGCTGAACACCGTTACTGACAATTCTCATTTTGGCTGCGTGAGATTCTCCAGCTTTGTTGTTGTTGAGCTGTTAAAGCTCCGCCCTCTTCTGGAAAGGGGGCCGGGAACAGCAGCTCATTTGCATTTAAAGGGACACACACAAAAACGGCATGTTCACACCCAAATAGGGGCAAATTTGGCAAGCTATAATAAATGATCTGGGGGTATTTTTCACACACACATTCTGGGGACACCAGAGACTTATATTACATCTTGTGAAAGGGGCATTATAGGTTCCCTTTAAGAATATTTAGTGAGGAAATATAGTGTGTAATGTTGCTTTTCAAGTAAATGTATCATGTTTTAAGGTTTTTGCAGTGCAAGTATCCACTTAAGTCTTAGTGTAAGGATTAGTGGTTCCGGGTCCAAGCCTCCACTCGTTTCATCTGAGATTGAGAATATAAACAGCCATTTATGAGCACTGCTTATATTACACATTTAAAGTACGCTTTTACAAACTCACAGCAAACAATAGAGTCTCCAGGCTCATGGCGTCCCGGACACCAATATTTTAATGATTTATAAAACATGAATCACTGTCTGGCCATCTGGGATTTCATCATAAGATAAATGTTGGGATCATTATGTTTCGGTAGTATTACATCACATCATGAGTGTATTCAGTGTTATTACTGTTGTTTGATTTTGGCGTCATACTTAGTGGATTGGATAAAAGATAAACTGCTATATGAATAGTAACCACAATACGTTTGATCACGTCTATTATTTTTCATCATCAGTTTTGATTCCCTTGTAATAAAAGATTTATTCAAACAGATGCAGACGCATTCTGCTGGTTGCAGCACATAAGGATCCCCATGACAGCCCACCTGTCTGGCTGTCTGAGAGGGTACGGCGCTCTGAGACGAGGCCCTGCTCTGACAGCACCAAAGCTGGAGACACAGTGGGCTAAAGAGCTGGAATCAGTCAAACAGCAGACACCCACTCGATCTGGCACAGATCAGGATCCTTCTTCTGAGAGGGAATGTTGTGGCTCAAAGCAATAACAGCAGAGCAGAATGCCGGCGAAACATTCGCTAGGCAATATTTTATATTCTGCTCCATCGCAGACTTTTGTTTTGCAGCATTGTTTGGATGCACAGAACCACAGGGGTATGCTGGGTGTTATGTCTGAATACTGCACAAGGGTTGGCATGTTTTACAAAAAAGCATTTTATCTGAGAACAAACCACTGAGTCTGATGCCTGATGCAGCATTTGACAGTTTTCAGTTGTTTATAAAGAACTGATGGAGCTGGATTTAATGTCCTGTTTCACTCAGAAATAAACTGCATAAAGAAGTAATGGGCTGCAAACATGTTGCATGTTGACTCCTAAAGGGACATTTCACCCCCAAAATCGTTTTCTTACCCTTTATGTTGTTCCAGAATGTCTGATGTGTACGGTATAGACCTATTATGTGTTTGCAAACAGTGATGATGGTTTTTGTGGGCGGAGCCTCCTCCATGCTTCCACCATGGTGGAATTTGAATTGTATGCCCACCCAGAGTGCCTCTGAGTGGGCCTCATGACGGGCTGATGAGGCTCTGGAGGTTTCCATACCTGGTGGCATGACAGTTCTGTAGTAGCAGTCTGTGGAAGCCATGGAATAAAAGAATTTAAAAAAAAAAAGTTAATTTCGAGTTTATTTCTCACAATTCGGACTTTTTTTCTCGCAAATCCGAGTTTATATCTCACAATTTTTAGAAGGAAAAACAGAATTGTGAGATATACTTGTCTTTTTTACCCTCAGAATTGTGAGCTTATATCCCACAATCATGACTTTTTTCAGTCAGAATTGAGATATAAACTCACAATTGTGAGTTATAAAGTCCAAACTGGGAGATATAAACATGCAAATACAAGAAAAAAGTCAGAATTGTGAGATAAAAGTTTTATAGGCTAAAAGTCATCTACACTCTAAAAAATGCTGGGTTAAAAACAACCCAAGTTGGGTTGAAAATGGACAAACCCAGCGGTTGGGTTGTTTTAACCCAGCGGTTGGGTTAAATGTTTGCCCAACCTGCTGGGTAGTTTTATTTAAACCAACTATTATTTAAAAATTGCTATATGGCTAGCTTAAAATGAACCCAAAATAGTTGGGAAATTAAAAACCAGATGCAATTAGAGGCAACAATAATAGACAAAAGGTGAATGTTTATTAATAAGCTTTAATATTTTATTAATATAAATTTAATAGTTAATATTATATATAATTTATTAATAAGCAATTTAATAATGTTATTGTTTAATAATTATTCATTGAACATTAATAAATGTTCATTTCCAACATACTTTGGGTTATTTTAATTAAGCAATACAGTAATTTTTAAACAATAGTTGAGTTAATAAAAACTACCCAGCAGGGGGCAAACATTTAACCCTACCGCTGGGTTAAAAAAACCCAATTGCTGGGTTGTCCATTTTCAACCCAACTTGGGTTGTTTTAACCCAGCATTTTAGAGTGTATGTAAAATGTTATATGTTTAATTATTATTTCATGCTGTAACTTCTATATGTATTTCCCTTATGAACTGCATATGTGAATATTATGTAGACTTACTGTTTACATCAAATTCATGCTTTAATAGTAGACTAATCATTGCAGATTTCATCAGTCCAGTCTGTGTCTTGCAACATAAACATCTGCGTTTCGCTTCAAAGGCGTCTTCAATGACGGTATTCTTCAAATGTATTTCTTTTAAGGAATGTTTTGAGAGAAACAGCTCTATATTAAACTTTATATTATGCATATAACTTTATATTCAATATAATTTACTTTATATAACTATATTAAAACACAACGAGAATTCCATTAATTCTCCAGAGCAACAAATGAGAAATTACTCTGAAGTAAATGTATAATGTAAGTAAATGTATGACGGTTTTAGCAACAGCACGAATTGTTTTTTGCTTCAGTCATCAAGTTTAGCTGTCCTGCAAAATATTTTCCATTTGCCTGAAAACAGATTGTCTTATAGGAGCAAGAGCTTTTATATTTGTGTTCTCTGAGGTTTGCACATCACATCTGAGACATATCAATTCAGAAATGTGAAATCCAGACATTCTCTCCACTGGTGAGGATAATCTGTTTGTTCTCGCTATGTAGCCTATAAAATATCATATTCTGAAAACTTTCCCTATAGTTTTCCCTATACAGGCCCAAAAAAGTGTTTGGATACTTAAATCACACTTTAAAATGTGTAAATGTGATCCACTTGTGCTTCACACAATACTGTCTTCACTAGATCTAATGTTTTAGCATTGCAAACTATTCTTCTTTTTGTGAATTTTACTTTGCATCTAAAGCATTCATATATTTTTAAGTGTAACCGCCCAAATATATTTAGGTCACGTGGTCAGTTGTTGGTACTGATTCCAAATAACATGACAAAAACGTTAGCAACGTAATCCATACACATTGACTACTTTTTCATTACTTTTAGATTACTTTTGATTGAAATCGTTTATCACATTGATTTGAATAGGATAATCTTGTACCACCATACTGATATAAAAATGCAAAGAGAAAGAAAATATATTCCATTCTTTATCAAAACATGAAGTGCATTAAATATAACGTGATGTCAGGGTTTCTCAGACTGGGGTTTGTGAGTTTAACGAAAAGCTATTAAGTAATTCAATCATAAATATTAAAATAAAAACAACCAAAATAAAACCGTATGGAGAATCAATGAATAACAAATAATTTACTGTCAGAATACTGTGAGAATAACATAATCATGTAATTAGTCTGATTACAAGTATTTTAAAACATAATGTAATCTATTAGAAGTAATCCAGATTACATTACTACCCAACACTGTATCAGGTCTTTCTGAATGTTTGACTCCTCAGAAACAGGCCTGAACGGCCTCTCAGCTAATTATAACTTTTCCATTTCTCCAATTATCTGTTCATTTGGAACAAAAACAATGCAACTTCCACAGAAGTACAGCAGGTTTCTGAAAACACAGAGTGCATTTGTGCCTTTCAAGCCAATTATGGGTTCTAACCTGTATTACTAAAAGCCTTATTACAGTAATGATCCTTTCTGATCCAAAGTACAACCACTGCCGTGACCACGCTGAAAGAGGCGGAGAGGAGTGTGTGCTCACAGGAGGGGAAAAAACACAAATCAGATCTCCTTAATATCTCAGTTCTGTCTCCTAATGAAGAGGCTCAGATGTTTCTCCTGAGGAAATTGTGTAATTTCTGTTTATATCTCCAGAATAACTTTAGGTGAAACATCTGAGATGGACTTGATGTTTCCATAAAAGTCTCCTGAATCATAATTTCTACAGTTGTTTTTAACTCTGAAGTACTAGAGTTTATCATAACAATGAATGGACAAACTGTGGTATTTCTTTCGCTGAATATAATAATTATGGTAGCCTAAATTGTAAGGGTTGTTGTGTGAAAGCTTGTAGCCTATATTCATTTCAGGGTTTCAGTTCTTTTACGCTTTAATATGCAAACATATTCCAGTGATTTGAAGCTAGACACAACAAATCTCCCCATTCGACAGTTTTGCCATCTGCAGTGCATGTGCGCTAATGTCTGATATTCATCACACATTTCAAGACTAAAATGTGATGCACTGAATCTTCTCAGAAGAGCAACGTGTAATTTCCAATATGATGTAATAGTTTTTGTTTTATGTGTTTGTTTGTTCTGGTAATGCAGATGTCTTGTGTTCAGGAGAGAAGTGTTAGACTGTGTGTGTGTGTGTGTGTGTGGTGGATATGAACTTGACACTGGTATACATTATTGCTCATTACATGAATTAGCTTGATGGACAGTGTGATCTCAGACCAAGCGAGAAGATCTTTCATCTGTCGTGTGTGTATGAGTGTGTGTAATGAGAGTGCATCACTGCAGATCTCTATGAACACAATGCTTTATAATGTGGCTGTATAAAGTGCACTTTGATTGCTGCACTTTGAGATGCGGCTTGATTTCCACATTTTATAGGACGCTGCTGCCACCAAGTGGCCAAACTGTGTATGTAGAATAGAATAGACATATCTGAACTGAAATGTTTAACCGTGTTCTCAGGATGGGTATTGTTCATAAAAGCCAGGTTGGGGCGACTAGTTTTATATATATATATATATATATATATATATATATATATATATATATTGGGTGATTGGGACACTTTTTGCCATTGAGATGACTTGGAAAAAGTGTCAACCTGAATGTACCCTATATATGTGTGTGTGTATGTGTATACTATATATATATATAGAGAGAGAGAGAGAGAGAGAGAGAGAGAGAGATTTTGTAAAACATTTTTCTTGCGGCTTCAAAAATTTATTTGCATAACAGTTTTATCTATACTTTTTCAGAAAAGCCTGCAATATATTTTTAAATACTTTTAGATATATCATTTTTGTAAGCAGAAACGTTCTTCTCAAATAAACCTACTCATTTACCATGGTATATCAAATATATCTATCTATCTATCTATCTATCTATCTATCTATCTATCTATCTATCATACCCCAACATAGTCGAGCTTGAACTACATACACGTACTGACCACTAGATGGAGCCCAAAATAAACATTTGAAATCCAGACTTTTTGCAGAAGCCTAATTTGACAACCTGCAATCTAGTGAAAACTAATGATGTTATCAAAATACACGAAACTTATTATTTTAACCTTTTCTTCTTGTAAGTAAATAAAAAAATAAAAAGTTGTAAAAATGTTTTATTCGACCATGTTTGGTATGTTTTTCGGACATGTCACATTACTTTTTGCTTACGTACACACAGTTAAGTGTTTTACAGTAAGGTAAATAATACGTTTAGGCAAGAACCTGTTCCTCTTTTTTAATCGACAGAATAGAATGTTTTAAAACCATCTTTTATTTGTGTTATAACTCATCAGTTCACGTGATGCATGCCTGATATTTGCCTATTAGGCGGAACCGAGTGTTAGGCTATATATCAATATGTTTGCTCATCTTTATCAAACTCCACGCTAGAGTCACGTGATCTGTCCGTTTTTTAAGATATCACTTTTATTTAATTCTTAGCTTCGTCTGTGAGCTTCTGCACAGATAATAATATTTCTGCTCGTGTGTATCTGTGATCAGTGTGAAGCGCCTGAGGAAAGAGCTGCTCACTATCTGATCTGTTCCAACTTGTGATTTCAGAACAGACTCAGGAAACTATTAGCCAATTTGACATTTTGACAGGTTTTAATTCCTTTTTAATCAGTTAATGAGGGGCTGTGGGCTCAGAGACCTTTAAAGACATAAACTGTAAATGTTTTCCGACATTAAATGTTCTGAACATTTCATGCAAGAACAATGTTCTCCAAGTTTATGTAAGCCATAAGAAGATTTGATTAAAACGATTCATTTAGGATATGCACAGCTAACAAAAATATGTTCTAAGAACGTTTTGCTAACGTTCCCATGAAGTTGTGAAAATGAATGTTCAAATGAATTAAAAATATTTTCTTATTTATGCGAACGTTAAGGGAACATTCCATTTGATCACATTGCAAACATTACGGGAATGTTACTTTTGAATGTGTTCTGAACGTTCTAAGTAGTAACATTTAAAAAAAAATGTTAGACATCCAACTAAGCGATCCATTGGGTTGTTTTAACCCAGCAGTTGGGTTAAATGTTTGCCCAACGTGCTGGGTAGTTTTATTTAACTCAACTATTGTTTAAAAATTACTGTGTTGTTGCTTAAAATGAACCCAAAATAGGTTGGAAATTAAACATTTATTAATAAGTTTAATGAATAATAATTAAACAATAAACATTTATTAAATTGCGTATTAATAAATTTTCACCTTTTGATTATTATTGTTGCCTCTAGTAATTATGTGTCTGATTTTTAATTTCCAAACTATTTGGGGTTTATTTTAAGTCAGCCATATAGTCATTTTTAAACAATAGTTGAGTTAAATAAAACTGACCAGGTTTATTTTTGAAAGTTTCTGTGAAGACAGACCTTACAGTCTGAATGGCAAAAGAGCGTTTGAACATATTACAGAGGGAAAAGATGTCATTTGCGGATCATTTAACATATTGTTGACCTTTTGTGACAACATGCCCCAGTATTGGTCAAGTTAAAATTAGTCCCTAAAATTGCACACAAAAAAATTGTGACTTTCAACAACATGAATCAGCCAAACAAAAGCAACATACTAAGAATCCTGTAACTTAATCTGAGCACGGAAATCAAAGTGAAATGGAGTTATTTCATTTCCTGATGGAATTCCTGAAGTCCATGTTGAATGGATGACTTGTATGAAGGACATGGCTCTGAAAATGATGGACAGGTGTGATCAGATACAGACACTGGGAGGGGGGGAAATCCTAGGAGATGTTTGTATGAATTATTTTGATTTTCAACCAAACAATTTTGCAGGCCAGTTTTTGGAACAACGTGTTGAAATAAAACAAAATGATTGTCACTTAGTGGATGTTAAACAAGCCATCTTCTTCTGCCTTTTCCTCCAGTCTGACAGTGTTCACATTCTCTGTGTGTTCGGCCCAAGGCACCAGGGAAGAACGTGGCTCTTGTTTCTTGTCTCTGTTTCTGCCCTTTAGAAAAGGATCTGCAAGGGATTGTGTACATTTTGCACGCTTTGGGATTTGAGATTAAAAACACATTGAGAGTGTGTGTGTGTGTTTGTGTGAGAGTTGCATCATGGAAAACTGGATTTAGACTCAAGGAGAGTGCTGGAATACAAGAGTGTTCTTTCCCATATAGACAAACATTCTTTCAAGATTATTGTGTATAAAGTTGATGGTACGATGCATGCTCATGTCAGAATCTCAGATTCTTGAAGCTTGTTTACTGTTGCTTGTTCAAACCTTTAGCACTGAGTATTAAACTTCATCCTACACCATTTGTGCTTCAGACGTGTTTGATAAAGAAACGGAGCAGTTGTGTTTTGGGTAGCCAACAGGGTCAGATTGTGTGCAGCGCTGAACAAAAGATTCTCACTCCAACGGCAGACACCGGTGAAAGAGATCCACGGGATGGACGACCCCCGGCCCCATCCAGATTGACCCCTGGGCTCCGGTTCCAACACCCTCTTAATGTCCCAGATGACCACAGACTCCAGGACTGACCTGTGACTTGTCTTTAGGTGGCATCTCGGATTGCATCGGCATGCTTTTCTCAGTGTTCAGAGTGTTTTTGCAGAATTTGCATGTATTGCAGTTGCTAGGGTCTTCTGCATGGTTGCTGAAAAGTTACTCCTTTGTAGCTTACTTTTTTTGTTTGTTTGTTCAACTTTATCTCAGAAAAACACTCTAAGAAGAAAAGGTACTGTATGTAGAAAGGATTTCGTCAGGCGCTTCATATATGGAACCTTTTATGGATTTAGTATTAATTCATTTTGTTTTAATTAATTTTTAATTTTAGATTATTCAAAATGACCTAAACAGCTCATAAACATACTTTATCATAAGAAAAAAAAAGTTGAAATAAACTGTTAAACATGAAAGTATTATGCAGACATTTCTCCTTATATACACTGAAAAAAGAATTGTTAGTTTAACTTAAAAAAGTAAGTTACCTGTTTGCCTTAAAATTTTGAGTTCTTTGAAATACATTTTTTTGAGTTAATACACTGAAGGGGGTTGTTTTATTTAACAGAAACTCAAAATATTATGTTATCTGAACCACATTAATTATTGAAGTTGTCTTGACAAGAAAAAATGTTGTGATAACAAATCATGAAAATAATTTTTTACAGTGTAGAACCTTTTTGTCATAAAGCGTTCTTTAAAATTGAAACGTTTCTAAATAAAACCACTTTTTTTCTAAGAGTATATAAAATAAAAATAGAGTCAATAGATACAGTAAGTACTGTATTACAAGTTAATGTAATACAGTAAGAACACAGAGCTATAAAAATGTAGATTGGATCAGCTCAGATCGTTTGGATTTGGAAGAATTTGATGAGAAATGTTTGAGTTCATAATGAGATCTTTGACCTTTGATGGAAAGACTGTTTGTTGGAAAGTTAGAGATATATTACCCAGCTCAACTTTTACTGAAGGTGATTATGAAGCAGTCTCAATGGTATTAATCAAGCTTGAACAAAACAGTGTTGTCTTTAGTATTTTTGTCTTCGTGAGGCGTTCTCTGCTGTTTTGCGTAGGTTTGTTTTTCCTGAGGTTTGTTTTCTAAGTGAATGCCGCAGAGAAATGTGCTATAATCTGAATCACTGAAGTATGTGGGGACAAACACACACACACACACACACACACAAAAAGATATTTCCAACTTTGATGTCATGTCTTGTGTTTTGTCTGGAGTGGTCAGCCTCTCGTCCATTCTTTCTCTCTCTCTCACTCGGACTGTCAGTGTTTTCAATGTTCTCCTCCTGGGAAATGCATGAAAGTCAGACAAAACACACATTAGATGATAATATGTTGAATGAACTCTGCTCTATTGATAATTATACATGTATATATATAAATTTAAAATATATATGATATATTCGGGTTAGTCAACAAAACAGTATTTTGTCTGCAAAATAAGATTTGGTAAATAAAATATATATAGCATGCTATAATTGCTCATTGCAATTATTTAGCAAAACAAGCTATGTTGCATATTCAATATGAGCTATATGCAATATATTATAATTATAGCATTGAATCAAGGAATTTTTTTGTATTTTCTCAGGATTAAAAAATATATTATTTAAAAAACATGTATTTCAAAGGTTCTTAGAAACATTTTTTCAGTGAAAAGAACAGAATATGTTCTTCATGCATTTTATACGTGCATTTAGGATGTTTTATTTTCTATTCATTGTACATCTTTTCAACCCTGTGACCAAAATTTGTGTCTAAATACAGTTTAAATCCCAGATTTTTATAACAAAATAAGAAGAAAATGGCATGAAAATAAAAATAATAAAAATTGTAATCAAATTAATATTATTATTTTGTTATTCCCTGGACAGTTACACCACCTTTATCTATGTATGCATTTCTATAGGCTATATTTATTGCTTTTTATTTTTCAAAAAACATCTAAAATTCTGAAATTAAAAAAAAATGTGATTAAGTTATTGCCTGTATGGATTGCATTTTAGTGTATTTTTTAAAAATGTAATAATTTAGATTTTGCAAAACCTATTTTACACAAACACACACACACACACACACACACACACACACACACACACACACACACACTCACATAAATTTGACCTTTCAGCTGTACACACTGGATCTAATTCTGATACGAAACAGCCCTTTAATTTGCAGTTCATTATGAGCACACAAAGTGCATCATTCTGCTACTTTACACTTGAAAGACGTGGCCTCACACTGTGACTGTAACATGTGAAATTAATTGTAAAAGAAAAGGATGGAAAAACCCTCCCAGTCCTCACAATCCCTGCCCTGACCGCAGAACTCTGTGAATAAAACATCCGTAACGACATTAAAATGACATATTGTTGTCTGGGACGTTTACCCTCAGCGTCACATGACTAAATTAGACAGCTCTGAGCCGTTTGAAGAGCAGCCCACATTGTGGCTCTCCCATCGAACAGTCATGGTGGTACGGACGTCCGCTGAGTCTCAGTCCCGATCTCCACGGCTTTCCCGATTCTGATACGAACCATGAGGCCTATCCGTTTGCTCGCAGCCCGAGGGACGGCTGGGCCCTGTTATTTGTCAGTGAGACTTTGTTTCTCTGTGGGAAAACGGACCACAGAAAGCCCTGGAGGCCGGCTGTGTTCTGCCCGTTATGCGCACAAGTCAGCCAAACTCCATTCGGGGCAGCAAAGAACATGATTTTAGTGGAAACATGTTTTCTGTATACAACGCTGACATCTTTCAGAGCCGACGGTAATTGGAAAAACGTGAGATGGAAACGCTAGATGCAACAATGAGGCCGTTTCTTTTACTGTATGCCACACCAGAGCCTCCTCTGAAAATCCATTATTTCCTGGTGTGGTGCTTTTTGTTTTACATTTAGGACGCAAAACAAATTTCAGAGCCATCAGCACAAATTGCCTGAGATGCCACATGCAAGGCCTCCAACAAAATCACTCTTCACTTGAATGATGACCACAGAGAGTCGATGGGGACTTTTATATTGTGCATTTGGCATCAATTAGATTTGCTAACACTTTACAGGAAGATTTCATTTGTTAACATCACTAACGATAAATGATACTTCTACAGCATTCATTATTCTTAAAGGATTAGTTCAGTTAAGAATTAAAATTTCCTGATAATTTACTCACCCCATGTCATCCAAGATGTTTATGTCTTTCTTTCTTCAGTCGAAAAGAAATTAAGGTTTTTGAGGAAAACATTCCAGGATTTTTCTCCATATAGTGGACTTCACTGGGGTCAACAAAACAGTATTTTGTCAGTGCAAAATAAGATTTGGTAAATAAAATATATGTAGCATGCTATAATTGCTCATTGCAATAATTTAGCAAAACAAGCTATGTTGCATATTCAATATGAGCTATATGCAATATATTATAATTATAGCATTGAATCAAGGAAATTTTTTTGTATTTTCTCAGGATTAAAAAATATATTATTTAAAAAACATGTATTTCAAAGGTTCTTAGAAACATTTTTTCAGTGAAAAGAACAGAATATGATCTTCATCCATTTTATATGTGCATTTAGGATGTTTTATTTTCTATTCATTGTACATCTTTTCAACCCTGTGACCAAAATTTGTGTCTAAATACAGTTTAAATCCCAGATATTTATAACAAAATAAGACGAAAATGGCATGAAAATAAAAATAATAAAAATTGTAATCAAATTAATATTATTTTTTTCCCTGGACAGTTACACCACCTTTATCTATGTATGCATTTCTATAGGCTATATTTGTTGCTTTTTATTTTTCAAAAAACATCTAAAATTCTGAAATTAAAAAAAATGTGATATACATTTAGGACGCAAAACAAATTTCAGAGCCATCAGCACAAATTGCCTGAGATGCCACATGCAAGGCCTCCAACAAAATCACTCTTCACTTGAATAATGACCGCAAAGAGTCGATGGGGACTTTTATATTGTGCATTTGGCATCAATTAGATTTGCTAACACTTTACAGGAAGATTTCATTTGTTAACATCACTAACGATAAATGATACTTCTACAGCATTCATTATTCTTAAAGGATTAGTTCAGTTAAGAATTAAAATTTCCTGATAATTTACTCACCCCATGTCATCCAAGATGTTTATGTCTTTCTTTCTTCAGTCGAAAAGAAATTAAGGTTTTTGAGGAAAACATTCCAGGATTTTTCTCCATATAGTGGACTTCACTGGGGTCAACAAAACAGTATTTTGTCAGTGCAAAATAAGATTTGGTAAATAAAATATATGTAGCATGCTATAATTGCTCATTGCAATAATTTAGCAAAACAAGCTATGTTGCATATTCAATATGAGCTATATGCAATATATTATAATTATAGCATTGAATCAAGGAAATTTTTTTGTATTTTCTCAGGATTAAAAAATATATTATTTAAAAAACATGTATTTCAAAGGTTCTTAGAAACATTTTTTCAGTGAAAAGAACAGAATATGATCTTCATCCATTTTATATGTGCATTTAGGATGTTTTATTTTCTATTCATTGTACATCTTTTCAACCCTGTGACCAAAATTTGTGTCTAAATACAGTTTAAATCCCAGATATTTATAACAAAATAAGACGAAAATGGCATGAAAATAAAAATAATAAAAATTGTAATCAAATTAATATTATTATTTTGTTATTCCCTGGACAGTTACACCACCTTTATCTATGTATGCATTTCTATAGGCTATATTTATTGCTTTTATTTTTCAAAAAACATCTAAAATTCTGAAATTAAAAAAAATGTGATATACATTTAGGACGCAAAACAAATTTCAGAGCCATCAGCACAAATTGCCTGAGATGCCACATGCAAGGCCTCCAACAAAATCACTCTTCACTTGAATAATGACCGCAGAGAGTCGATGGGGACTTTTATATTGTGCATTTGGCATCAATTAGATTTGCTAACACTTTACAGGAAGATTTCATTGTTAACATCACTAACGATAAATGATACTTCTACAGCATTCATTATTCTTAAAGGATTAGTTCACTTCAGAATCCAAATTTCCTGATAATTTACTCACCTTCATGCCAAGATGCATGCCATGTTCTTCAGTCGAAAAGAAATGAAGGTTTTTGAGGAAAACATTCCAGGATTTTTCTCCATATAGTGGACTTCACTGGGGTTCAACGGGTTGAAGGTCCAAATGTCAGTTTCAAATACAAAATGATATACCACAAATGCTCGTCTGCACTGCTCTGTGATGCACCACACATTATGTAATCATGTTGGAAAGGTCACGCGTGATGTAGGCGGAAGTACCAATCCAGTGTTTACAAAGCGAAAATCAAAAACTAAGTCAAACAACTTTGAATCTGGGGGCAAAATGAGATGGAGTTTTTCGTCCTACCGCGGTACTTCCGCCTACATCACGCGTGACCTTTCCAACATGATTACGTAATGCGTGGAGCATCACAGAGCAGTGCAAGATGAGCATTTGTGGTGAAAAAGTATATTTTTTTTATTCTTTTAGTAAATGAGCGATGGTTTCTCTAGATAAGACTCTTATTCCTCGTCTGGGATCATGTAGAGCTCTTTGAAGCTGCACTGAACTGACATTTGGACCTTCAACCCGTTGAACCCCAGTGAAGTCCACTATATGGAGAAAAATCCTGGAATGTTTTCCTCAAAAACCTTCATTTCTTTTCGACTGAAGAAAGAAAGGCATAAACATCTTGGATGACATGGGAGTGAGTAAATTATCAGGAAAGTTTAATTCTGAAGTGAACTAATCCTTTAAATGTTTCGCCATTACATCTTACCTGCTCAACATTAAACTGACGCTTCGCGCTGGAATTCATGCTCAGCTTCTGTGAACAGTAAACCCCGCCTACTTTAATTTTATTGGTCGTCTCAATCATTTTGACATTGACGAGTGCTTTTATACCACTGAGGCAGACCAGACTAAAAACTTTTAAACCTTTTTGTCATCCTTACAACATACAGAGTGCTGTGTAATAGAGTACAGTAGAACAGTACAACAATTTCAGATATTGGGGGGACAATTTGGCCATTTTTAATTATTGGGGAGGACTTGTCCCCCTCAATGTCTATGGTGGTTATGGCGCTGGTTCTAAATATAAAAGAATAGCAGAGTCCACAATATCATTTTCACAAGATGTGATATAAGTCTCTGGTGTCTCCAGAATGTGTCTGTGAAGTTTCAGCTCAAAATATCCCACAGATCATTTATTATAGCTTGTCAAATTTGCCACTATTTGGGTGTGAGCAAAAACACGCCATTTTTGTGTGTGTCCCTTTAAATGCAAATGAGCTCCGCTTTCCAGAAGAGGGCGGAGCTTTAACAGCTCAACAACAACAAAGCTGGAGAATCTCACGCAGCCAAATGAGGATTGTCAGAGGAACAATATCGTTGGAATCATTTTCAGAACAATTTCATGAATGATAAAAACACTGACAGCCAATCAGAATCCATCCTGCTTTAAAGAGATGTCTAAAATGAACTGTTTAACTTTTAATGAAGCTAATTTGGGAAGGAAGACTGGGAAATGTTTGATTGTGACATTGTTGAGATCTCTTCTGGAGGTCTAACTGGGATCTTTTTTCTCAATTTGCTCTCCATTTAATCTCACTGCTGTCTAGGAGAAACGATTGAGATATAACAGATCCCGTTGGTGTTTTTCCTTTCCAACAGGTTTGGCCGACCAGGGTTACGGTACTCTGGAAATATCGAGCCTCGCAGACCTACATCGGCGACCACAAGTGCTCATTTTTCACCAAACTATGTTAAAGTTGATTTATTCACCCTGGGATAATTGAAAGCTTGAGTCAGCAAGGTCTTATGGGGTTATAAAGCCGCTCCATCATCAGTGTCCCTCTAATGGCTTTCAAATGTACTGGCTGCTCCAACGCCAATTTTCACATCAATTTATTGCATGTAAACAAGCTGTCGAGTCAATGAACTGTGAAACTCTACCGTAAAGAGCCGCTTTTACATCAGAGCGGGGTGGAAATAGAAAGCGGTCCGTGTAAATGGAGACGCGGGGAGGGTTAGGGTTAGCCAACTACATGCTAATTTGCTCGAGCCACATGTGTTACTGTGAATGTGGGACGGGGTGTGAGACCTCAGAGACGTTAACAAGTTAATTTGTATGTTCCTTTAGTTTCTGCATGAGATACGACTAAGGCCTTCACCACATCTTACAGTTTGTAGCACAGCTAAATTGCGTGTCACTTTACGCAAAATATTCCCACGTCTCCTTGCTTCTCGAGACCCAAGATGTCTAAATAGTAGAAATCAAATTTTGATCATGACCACATTTACAAAATATTATTTGCAGATTTCTAGCTAACACATCTGTTAAAAAAATTCTAACTAAGGCAACATTAGCAGAAGTTTATGTCTGCAACCAGTTTCAGCACGCGAGATGATTTTACACTATTTATGTGACCACAAACTCTTGAAAGTTCATTAAAATTTCCATAAGACTTGACAGTTAAATTTTAATAACGTTTTGGATGCATTACGTTTGCTGTATTTTCAGAATGAAATACAAGCACATTCCTTTTTGCATACTGCGCAGTGTACACTTGAATGTTCATTTTTCAAACTGGTGTGTTTCATTTGTTGTGAGATGACCACATTTTCTTGCATTTAATATATTTACATTCCACATTTACATGTTTTTATCCAAAGTGGATGTATCACTACCGTTCAAAAGTTTGGGGTTAGGAAGTTTTTGTGTTTTTTTTTTTTTGGAAAGAAATTGATATTGAAACATAGACTATAACGTTGGGCAAACATTTAACCCAACCACTGGGTTTGTGCATTTTCAACCCAACTTGGGTTGTTTTTAACCCAGCATTTTTAGAGTGAATCCACTGCGGAAAAATTTTTTGCTATCTGAAGTCAATAAATCCGTTTATGAATTTAATCCAATTTTGTGTAAGCATTCAAGCATTTAAGAACTTTTTATTTATTCATATTTTGTCCCATTTGTTTTTCATTCATCGCACTAGAAATGCCGAATGAAGCACATAGCATACATATTTTCTTGTGTGCAGTCCAAAAAGCAGTGTAGTCTTGCTTTGGAAAGTGACTCAGGTACTATTAAAATACTACAATTTGTGAAGTATAAATAGTGCACACTGGAAATTGTACTAATAGTATGCTGTTACGAGCATAGCCACTGTAAAAACATTTGGAGATGACATTCAAATGTCTTTTATTACATTTTTACGGATATTTGGTTACTGTTGCCACTTGATATCTGTGTTCTAAAGCAAAAGAACTGCAGGTCTAGCATATCAGTGAGCTTAAAGCAACATATGGACTGCATGCCACACAACTCCAATCCTGATTTCAAGGGGTCTTCCGGACTTTTTGTATTTACATCCTCTAAATATTTTTGATTACTCAATCCAGGTTGCTCAAGTCAGTTTTCCATCTGTTTCAGAGGTTTTTCATTTGCATTTCAGCACAGTACAGTCAATCCTCATTTCCATATCAAAAGTCACTGAACGTTTCAGTAGCTATATGTTGCTTTTTTTCTCTCTCATTTTCACACGGAAGAACGTATGAAGTCATGAAGGTAGATTTACACAACAAAAGACTTCAGGAAACAGTATCTGGGAAAGGAAGGCTGATAACTGTACATACTTTGAAGCTTAACAAGCAATATATATGGAGAGAGAGAGAGAGAAACAGCATTTATTAGAATGCTTCATTTGTTGTTTTTTTTTTGCACATCAGAGGAGGCATAAATCAGAAAAGATAGAAAGCCGCAGTGGGTTGCTCCACTCTTCCCACCAGCACGCTCTCCTCCCCCCGTCCATCGCCTCAGGACCAAACCAGCTCAGTTTCTTCTCATTCCGTGCCAGAGATCCACACCGGCAATTTGACCTGTCAGCCAAGTCATGAATCAAACTGGAAAGGCATGATTAGTCAAGTTGATTTATTAGGAACACATAAGGCACATTTTCATACAGACGTGAGGAAGAGGAGAAGAGTTTGAGTCACGAGGGTGGGTGGGGACGAGCTCCCTAGAAAGGGCTCTAACCACATTAGCACTATTTAGTGTGAGAAAGCAGAGCATTTACACTGCTGAACTTACATACGACAAGCTTCTAATACTAAACTCTGCCCTGGAGATTAATAATGAGTTTAGTTGGTGTAGATGCATAATTTACTCCAATGCCAGAGGAACATTTATATTGATCATGCTTTTTTTTTTTTTTATAACTCTGGAGACTTAAAGGATTAGTTCACTTCAGAATTTAAATTTCCTGATAATTTACTCACCCCCATGTCATCCAAGATGTTTCTGTCTTTCTTTCTTCAGTCGAAAAGAAATTAAGGTGTTTGAGGAAAACATTCCAGAATTTTTCCTCCATATAGTGGACTTCACTGGGGTTCAACGGGTTGAAGGTCCAAATGTCAGTTTCAGTGCAGCTTCAAAGAGCTCTACATGATCCCAGACGAGGAATAAGAGTTTTATCTAGAGAAACAATCGGCCAATATTGCCCCAGTGAAGTCCACTATATGGAGAAAAATCCTGGAATGTTTTCCTCAAAAACCATAATTTCTTTTCGACTGAAGAAAGAAAGACATAAACATCTTGAAATGACATTATCAGGAAATTTGAATTCTGAACTAATCCTTTAATGATGTTCTACTGACTGAAAGTAACTTTGCAACTACATGCCAACTTATTCTGCTAACTCAAATCCTAATCCTAACAGTCTACTATTACTCTAATGTGAGACATGTAGTTGCAAAGTTACTTATAGTTAGTAGAATGTCTAAAATGGACCATCAAAATAATCTGGAACCATGTTTTATTTATTTGTAGCGTTGTCACATGTGATAATAAAAAGCGCTTTGTGACTTTAGATGAATGTTAACATTGTTTAAAGAATGAACAGACGTTAATTCAACTATGGAGAACTGGCGGCTTGTTACACAGCATGAAAGGATGCCGCTTGTTTTTACTGCTAATATAATAAGGTGGTATCTAAAGTTATTGTTTTGTTTTCAAAAGCATGACAGTTCCTTGTAAACAAATCCAACCTGTGATTCATCGAGGCAGTATGCATGTTCCATCGCATGTGCAAAACCTTTGTGTGTTTCAATGCATCTCTCAAGCCCTTCTGAGAAAGAGTTTTACTATGGTAAGGCCTGGATGTGCTCAAAGAGTATAATTATAAGTTGGGTCCTGTGGTTCCTCTGGGGGAAAAAAGAGGGCCACACAGAGACTCTGCCATATGCGGATGTAGAGCAAGAATTTTGTCCTATAACATCCTTATAACAAGAAATTTAGCAAAATTGCATGAGACATTAAGGCTTTATTTTCCTCACCTCAGTGGAAAATCCTTAAATTTAAATTTATGATTAAGATTTAAATGCGTTTAATGCAAATATGGTCATCAATATGATGATTCAGAATCATGGAAACTCATTTCACAGATGAGATTTTATCACTTTGATATCCCAAATGAGTATTTGCATTTTCTAAAAAAAAGTGCATCATGCATACATATAACTGAATTTTCTCACAATAACATTTTACTTTAAATGCAAAAGAGCATTTTTATCAGATTAGTACTTAAATAGATTAGCATCCCATCTTATATTTTATTTATTTGACATGTAACAGCGATCAGGTGTCAACTCGTGTGTGTATGTGTGCGATATCTGATAGAACGCATTGTGAGACAATACTCCCGACAAAACAATGACCGTAAACCTGGAGGGTGTTTGTTTTTGTGCTTTATATTTTAATACTTTTTCATAGCTGTTAAGTGGAGCATAGGGAGTTTGTTTAAATGAGACTCGACACCATATGACAGTGTTGACACACATTTTGACAAACGCACATACACTTCTAACCTCTCGCCCTGCATAACTTGTTGGGGCAACTCCCTAAACACTACTTTAAAGAATCTTTTTAACGTCCTGCGTTAATGAATGACACTCGCAATCGGCTCAGGGTGAGCCAAGAAGCGAGATAATCACGCACCAATTACCTGCCACGACTGACAGCATCTCTGCAGAGATCTCTGAAGAACTCAGGAGTTTAATTAAGTCAGACTCACAGAGTGGCAGACTGCATTTCTACAGGCTTAAGTGTACTTAAACAACAGAACTCTTCACATGTATAATGGTGTATAGTGTGCTGCAACAACAAGAAGACTGTATGTTCAAGACAGGGTCATCAGAAAGTATAGGCTTTGTTTTGAGTGAGGAATATATTTATACATTTTATTATATGCCTGTATACACTGAAAAAAATGGCATAGAAATGCAAACACCTGAATATATACAGTCAAACCAAATTTTATTCAGACAACATTTCACACATTATCACAGTTTATTCGCTCTAGTTTAGGTCAACCAATTACCAAGCAATGCTTAATTTTGTTCAGTCTGTTTAAAAAGGTTGCATTAGCAATTAAAGAAAAACACTTAAGCAAAGCATGGTCAGGTCAAAGTGCCCAAATTTCACTTACATAAATGAACAATAGTCCTGCACCCACTAGTAAAAATGTACAAATTATATCTGGTGTCTGAATAATTATATTATATATATATATATATATATATATATATATATATATATATATATATATATATATATATATATATATATATATAGTGCATTTCAATATTGCATTACTCCCTATAAGTAACTAATTTTGCTTAGTTATTTTAATGGAAAGTAATCTGTTACATTACTTTTAAGATACATTTTCTCACAAAAAATAAGTTCTGTTTTTACCTAAAGGGAAATGACTCAAGAGAAGAAAGTTCAACACTCTTACTTTGGCAGTAAAATCAAAAAGAATGAAATACAAATGTGAATGTGAAATACAAATGTTTAATGTTTAACTAAAGTCATTTTTGCTATTAGTATGGTTGAATTGGATCATTGAAGGTCAACAGCAAAGACATTGGTTAGTAAAGTGAGACTAAATACATAAATTATGTATTATTTACATGTTAATTATTGCATGTTTTCTTAATAGTTTGCATTTCACTGTTTTTATTCATTTTGAGGGATGATGAAACTGTGTTTGTGCAAGTGAAATAAATGTGATAAATGAGAAAACAAAGTAACTTTCATTACTACTTATGAAAAAGTAACATATTTTGTTGTAAATTTAAAAGTAATCTGTTACTTTATGTTACATGAAAAAAGTAATCTGATTAAATAACACACACACAATATATATATATATATATATATATATATATATATACACACATATACTGTATATGACAGTACCAAACCAGTGTTGCAAATGATTTCTATTTTAAATAAATGCTGTTCTTTTCAATGTTCAATTCATCAAAGAATCCAGAAAAAAAAAAAATCTAGTCTCATTCTCAAGCCTTGTTTTAGCTGAAGGGTTGGACCCGGAAGGCAAGTGCATTATAGTCAATATATATGTATGCAAAAACCCTTTGACACATCAGCTTCGGCACGGTTTGATGTTGCACTTATCAGACAAAGGGATCTTTACTCGTCATATCATTTCCTCTTCCTTGAACTTTACCACTTCTATTCCATAGAATCAACAGATACAACAAGTTTCTTTCTTTTCTTATTTTACTATATACCATCTAAATAAGTTTGAAAGTAATATTTAATTTTATAAAAATCAAAAGAGTGAGACTTCTAAAATCATATTTTACATATTCAGCCTTCTGGCAAGTAATTTAAATGATTACAGACTTTTGTGAGAAGTTTGTAGCATGATCTATGCCATGCAAATGAGCAGCTCAGTGTGAGATGAGTGTGCAAACACACACAAAAAAATTTAAATATATATTAATAGATATAAAATGTATTTCTGAACATATTTGCAAATATCCCGAGGTGTTTTGTTTGACTCACATTTATGCCATATGTACATATTTGTCTTACGCTATCAGCATATTCTTTCATTGATGGTTAGTATCTTAACATGCTTTTGAGAGACTTGATGGAATGGGTGTTTGTTTTATTTTGTAAAACAATAATCAGGGTACAACCGGATTAGTTTTAGAGAAGTGCACGTCTAAAAAAAACTCTCCTAACAAACAGGTTTAAAATATCAAAACCTGCAGAGAAAAGGTCAAAACCAAAGAAACAAGGCATCATTCATCCACTTTTAACATCAAGGCACAGATATGATTTGGCACTCAGAGCAGTGAGAGGCATGTGAGCTATTCCCAGTGATGTGATGGTCTGCCTCGGGCCTTTCGCTAGTAAATTCATCAGTGTCAACACAGCTGCAAGAAGACAGCTTTGAAGCAAACAGAAGCATGCTAATCATGTCAACACTAAAATACATGATTTGCAATTACAAAACTCAGTTAGAACAAAATATGCCATCTGTGATATCCATTTGACCCCATAACAGTTGGATTGCACTATGTAAATCGCAACAATGAGAGATAAGCAAATTGGGAGAAACAGAAGCATGTTTAAATATAGCTGCGAGCAGCAATTATTGGGGTTCAATCGCTTTAAGGCCTTCACGCACATGTGTAAAAAGGTATTATGTTTTATTTAGCAAGCCTGTAACCATCTCGATCATAGATGGAGAAGACCATTTACAGAAGATACAGGCAATTTACCATAGGAAATAAATAGTTTTTAAAGCTTTTTTAATAGTTATTGAGGTCGGGCCTAAGACTAGTTCACTAAATTTGGTTTTTGAAATAATCTCCAGTATTAAACGAACGACTTGATGGACAGCGGCGGTCCTAAGAAAAAGTTGCTGGAGTTCTACCATGTTGTACGAATGACGTAGACAGGCACAAAAAATCATGCAAAACACGATCCTTTACGCACGTGAAAATGCTCCGGTGGCTGATTTCTTTCGAATTTCTTTTCGTACCAGCGAGTTTCGTTCCGATCAGCCTACATTAACCTCGTCTCAAAATTCATTGGCCGATGGATGACATGTTTTTTGAGATATGTCAATGTCCTCATAGACAATCATGGCACCTCTGACAAAGACACTGCATGCCCATTTTCAAGTCGATTGGACTAACGGTGAAGTAGTATGTTTTTTTTCCTGTTATAGCGCCACCAAATGGCCAGTCGCTGCGTCCTTTTTCATGCGACCGCAGAATGAGCTCTTACATAGGTGTACCAAGTTTGGTGAAAATATCTCATTCTGTTCATGAGTTATAGCCATTTTAATAAAAGTGGATCCACCCACTTCAAAAGTTTTGGCGGCCCTTAGAGACCATGAATCGAAATTTCAACTTTTTTTTGATAACTATTGACAGTCAGACTCTGGAGAATCTCGTTGCACTGGTTTGATTCTGATCGGGTCAAAAACCTAGGACTAGTTCACAAAAGTAGGTTTTTCAATTTCAATAAATTGCCTTGCATTTGATTACACAGACATTTATATGTGTAAATATATGTATATATAACTTTTTTTAGTCAGAAAACGATTTCAAACTTTGGATAATTTTGGACCTTTTTCTAGCATATGTACTATATGCTGTGTGAAAATTTGTGGGTTACATGATTCCGGGACAACATGAGGCTGTTTTGTTTGAACTGCTCCAGCCCTCACCTTTCTGTCATCTCGAGATCTTCCAGCAGAATGGATCTGTGACAGTAAGCTGATTTACACCAGAGAAGTGAGTCTATGTAAAAGTTTAATTACCCTTCCCACCTGCACTGAGACCCTCCCACTCAGGAGGGGGGAGTGTTGTTGTGGGGTGTGGCGTTGTAGCCTGAGGCATCATGGGAAGGAAAGGGTTTGGGGTGGGGTGACCGCGTAATCAGTCCAGTCAAGCCCTATAAAGAGAATGAGACATTTTTCAGGTCCTTAACTTTGGCATTCTTCATTTGATTTATACAAAGGTGGAGTGGAAAAGAAGGTTTTATAGCTCAGGTCACCCTTAAAGCCTTTAATTGTTTCATTATTATCTGAACTCCTTCCCATCCAAACACAACTGCATAATCTCCAAAGGACACGGCCTTCCTTTTTTATCCTTCCTTTTTCTTGGCAGAATGAAACCGTGTTTTTGTTTCCCAGATTTTCTGATGTCTATCAAGGTTCATCCAACTCTTCCTTTTCACCGCCACCCCGGCTCCCGTCAAGTTTTGACACGCTGAGCTGCTCTCTTAGATCTTTCATGTCATATTGGGATGATCTGTAGGGAATCTGACCCCTGTTGTAGAAAGTGGCAGAGTCTTAATTGCCTTGAATGCATCGCGCTGGAAGAGCCTCGGGCCAAAATTCATTTGCATCCTGTTGGGCGCTCTATCTCTGCTCATTATGACACACCTGCCTAACTGCAATTACCTCATGATGTGGTTACCAGCCCTATTTTCTTCACTTCACAAGAAAAGCCTTTTTTCAAATAGGTGGCATATTTGGCCCATTAATTAAACCGTTGCATTCCTGAAGCTTTACTTCTGTGTTTTTAACAGTTCAGCTTTTATGCATGAACTGTACATAGAAAGCAGTTTGTATTTTACATTTACTAGTAACTTTTTTAGTGAATTTTTTTTTCAAGTTGCACCAGCATTTGCAACTTGCAAATGCATTGCTCTTCTGGAAATACATGTTTCGTGGCTCATAAAGTTTGCATTGTGAGCACTTGCTCAAAGACTTACTGTCTAAGCACAAAACGTGGTGATGAAAGATGCAAAAATATAACCTGCTTAGATCATGAGAGAAAAACCACAGAAATGATCTCAAACTCAGGATTTGACCAAATAATCTACAATTAAAGGTCAGAAGATCTCAATACACACTAAAACTTCCTCATCAAAATATTTGTATTTCTCTAAAGGGTTCTTTTAGAAGACAAGTTGATTCTTAACCCTGCAAAGCCTGACATATGAAACAGTAGTCATAAAAATCTTCTTTTCTTTTTTTTTATTGAACAGTATTAAACCTTTAGACTAAAAAAATGCATATGTTTTTTTGTTTTGTTTTTTGTTGAGTATTATATAAATAAGACTTTTATGGCTCATCATAGTATGATATAGTGAGAATATGGAGCTCAAGATGGAAAAACACCTCACATTTATTCAGAAGCCCAAACTGAGGAAAAATATGCAATTTGATGCAGATGCTGATATTTATATGACCAAACATTATGAGATTTGACTCTTGTAATGTAAATTAGTGAGGTCTTTATAACACTATAACAAAACTACTCACAAAAAATGCATATAAATATCAGTCGTCACTCTATATCTGACAATAAAATGTCTTGGTATGATGATATTTAAATGCTTACAATGATTGAGAGATGAACAAATAAACCTTCCTCAAAAGTCTTAAGATCATAATTGATACTCGTGATTTTTTAGGGATAAATGCATGAAAGTCTCAAATTCTAAAAGAGCAACCTCTCAGGAATACTCATTTTCTCTGGGCTAATTCAGTGTTTACAAGTAGTGTATATGAATATATTTTTGTAGAAGTAGAGTGATGTTATTTACATTGTTGGGGAAAGTTACTTTTGCAAATAATGCATTACAATATTGTGTTACTCCCTACAAATTAATTGCTTTACTTAGTTACATTTTATGGAAAGTAATGCATTACGTTACTTTTGCATTTTGCACTTTTTCTCATCTGGGCTGGGATCGATTTTTTTTTTTTTTTTTTTTTTTTATTCTATTTTTGGCAAATGTAGGAAATGCAAATTCACACCTGTACAGTAGAAGGTGCAGCTCAGACAAGAAAGTTCAGCACTCTTCAACAATAAAAACAAAAACTGAAAAAAATGTGATGTTTATCTAATGTCATTTTTCCTTATTCGTATGGTTGAATTAGATCATTGAAGGTCAGCAGCAAATGCATTGGTTAATAAAGTGAGATTAAATACATAAAGTATATTTGTGTTATTTAACATTTGATTAGTGCAGGTTTGCATAATATTCTGTGTTTGCATCTCACAGTTTTTATTCATTTTGCAAAATATTGAATCTGTTTTTGTGCAAGTGAAATGAGTAAATGCTCACATTAATCTAGAACTACAATAAGC
The DNA here is from genome assembly GCA_028476615.1 of Culter alburnus. Classification (NCBI taxonomy): domain Eukaryota; kingdom Metazoa; phylum Chordata; class Actinopteri; order Cypriniformes; family Xenocyprididae; genus Culter; species Culter alburnus. The sequence continues at coordinate 2,004,477 of JAOTNS010002589.1, forward strand.
ATCATGTTCACACACAACACCTCTGACCTTTATTTCTCTCAACATGGCGACAGGAGAGCTGTCAGTCAATACATGGGAAAAACTTGCGTTACTTATTTGAAAAAGTAACTCAGATATTTTGTTGTAAATTTAAAAGTAATGCATTACTTTACTAGTTACTTGGAAAAAGTAATCTAATTACGTAACTTATGTTTCTTGTAATGTGTTACCCCCAACACTGGTTATATATATATTCTGACTGACTTTGTAAAAGATACGCCGCATCCTCAGCGAAGGCCAGAGGCGACGCTGTCATGTTCTGAACCGGACCCCATCTCCTTCTCACAGACTCCATCCTTCCTTCAGACAAAAGACGACAACCAAATCTCTCTGTCAGTCAGCGCTTGAGTCTACAAAGTCAGCGCTGTCACGCTAAGGTCCCGGTGCCTGCAATTTACTTAAACAATATCTCGCCTCACTTCATTATATATTACGAACCACCTTCCTCGTTCTCCATGCAGCTGCCTGTTTGAGACACGCAAACAACAATCGTCTCTGTTCCCTTTGTATTGTTTCAGGTATTCTCTAATTCTCCCAGCCTTCAGCCCTCAGGACGTTTCCCTTCATATGCTTATCTGGTTGTTTAGGGGTAAATAAACACTAAAAGGGATCATATCTGACTGTGCTGCTTTGAGTTGACAGAGCCGATTAAAGAGAGGAGGAGAGAGAGCCGTGAGAAGAAAAGCTTCTCGCTTTGTCTCTGAACTGCTAGAAACAAAGATGATTAAAACATAATGACGTCCAACCCGCCCCTCCTCATGAGCCACCACTTTACACAACAAAAAAAAAAAGAGTGTAAAAACAACAAAAAAGCATGCATGGGACAGAGGCTCATTGTGCACTTCAAACCAGTCCTCACCAGATGATGGAGGTTTCATGAGACGTCCTGACTAAATCTAAAGCAAATGTCAGTGTGTTTAGAAGCCTGTTCTTCTGCCTCACTCTTGTTTTTGCTGGAAAGTTGGGAAAGATCCATCCATCCATCCATCCATCCATCCATCCATCCACATCCATCTATCATTCTATCTATTGATCTATCTATCTATCTATCTATCAAGTTTTGAATTTTATTATATCTATCTATCTATCTATCTATCTATCTATCTATCTATCTATCTATCTATCTATCTATCTATCTATCTAATCTATCTATCTATCTATCTATCTATCTATCTATCTATCCAGGTTTTGAATTTTATTATGCAAATATCTATCTCTATCTATCTATATCTATCTATCTATCTATCTATATCTATCTATCTATCGCTGCTCTATCTATCTATCTATCTATCATCTATCTATCTTTTGAATTTTATTATGCAAACAAATATCTATCTATATCATTCTATCGTTCTGTCTAATATCATCTATCTATCTATCTATCTATCTATCTATCTATCTATCTATCTATCTATCTATCTATCTATCTTCTATGCAAACAATATCTATCTATCTATATCTATCTATCTATCTATCTATCTATCTATCTATCTATCTATCGTTCAAACAAATCTATCTATCATTCTATCTATCGTTCTGTCATTCTGTTTTCTATCTATCTATCTATCTATCTATCTATCTATCTATCTATCTATCTATCTATCTAATCGTTTTGAATTTTATTATGCAAACAAATCTATTATCTATCTATCTATCTATATCCTACGTTCTATCGTTCTATCTATTCTGTCTATCGTTCTATCTCTATCTATCGTCTATCGTTCTATCTATCATCGGTTCTATCGTTCTATAGTTCTATCTATCCATCATTCTATTTATCATTCTATCTATCATTCTACCTATCGTTCGATTTATCTATCGTTCTATCGTTCTATCCATCCAGGGCCTGGCTACATGCAAAAGTGCACTGATACAAAGAGGAACTTATGACTAATTTAATCCCTGTTTTCTGCCAAAGGCCAAAGTTGACAGAAGCCTCTCTGACACGCTCTATATTCTTTAACTGCAACAGTCTTAGTTAATTATACTCTTTGGGCTCACCTGGTAACTACTGCCCTGAGGACACTAGAAAGTGGTTTTATGCCTTACATAAAGTTTAAGGAAAACCACACGGGATGTGCCACAACTTTCATGCCATGATCAAACAGCGTTGACTGTTTCCGAACATACCGCTCATATATATTCGTTTGAAACTAATTGCATGAAGTTTTGAAATGTGGACGCTGACACCTTTAACAAAAGTCTTCTTCTATCGTAGGCCAGTCTTGGCTTTGAAGGGTTGGACTTCTGCAGCAATTGACTCGTACCTTCACCCCACCTGCTCTCACTCATGGTAATTATAAAGAAAAAGAAATGAGTCAGTTCTATTGTAAGGGAGGAGAAAAAAGGCAAGGTAAGACGAGTCATTATGTAGCTATGTGTTTATTGTCATTTTTTCCTTTTGTGTGGGAACCTGTGCCTTCCCCCAGACCCCTCCACCTTTACTAACTGGGGCTTGTGGGTAATTATCAGGAGATGGTGATCTAGGTGACCCGCCACACCCCACATTTAGTTTGGCATGTTGTCTGCGCTCCCTGGGTCGTGCCTGCTCGTCTATGCATGACAATAGGCTAGGCAATGGACCCGGTAATTACAGGCCGGGACAGCTATTCAACGGCCCAGCCTGAAACACTCTCTGAGGAGCAGAAGTCATACCTCGGCTGACCCCATCTCAATCATGCGAACAATCAGGTCTGGGACAACCTTGGAATTCCCATTGGAGAGCCATTTGTAGCGGCTATTGTTGTGTTCACTGTTGTTGCTCCTTCAACAGAATATTTCATTGCATTTGGGCTGTTACATGAACCTCCAGGACTGATTCATTTATACATGTGCACACAGGTATATACAAGATTTATATTTCAAATAAATGCGGCTCTTTTGAACTTTCTATTCATCAAAGAAAAATTTATCATGATTGATAATATAATCAGAAATGTTTCTTAAGCAGTAAATCACCATATTAGAATGATTTCTGAAGGATCATGTGACACTGAAGACTGGAGTAATGATGCTGAAAATTCAGCTTTGATCACAGCAATAAATTACATTTTTACAATATATAAAAATAGTTATCTTAAATTCTAATAATATTTCACAATGTTACTGTCTTTAATGTATAATTTCAGGCTTGGAGACTTCTTTCAAAACCTTTTGGTAAACATTTTTATAAATACGATATATATATATATATATATATATATATATATATATATATATATATTATATATTTAAAAGGTATTTAAGTGTATTTAGGGACTGATCACTGACTGGGACTGATCATTTTATTATTATAGTTATTTTTTATAGTTATTTATTACACCAACTTATTTATTATATTTATTTATGACACCTAATAATATTTCACAATGTTACTGTCTTTAATGTATAATTTCAGGCTTGGAGACTTCTTTCAAAAACCTTTTTGTAAACATTTTTATACGATATATATATAATATATATATATATATATATATATATATATATATATATATATATATATAAGTGTATTTTAGGGACTGATCACTGACTGGGACTGATTTATTATTAATATTTATTATAGTTATTTTTTTATAGTTATTTATTACACCAACTTATTTATTATATTTTATTTATGACACCTAATAATATTTCACATTATTACTGTCTTTACTGCATAATAGCAGGCTTGGAGACTTCTTACAAAAAAAAAATTAAATAAATACTGAAATTTTAGGTAATTTAACTTAAATTTATATATTTATATATTATATATTTTTAATTATATATATATATATATATATATATATATAAAATTAAATATTTAAAAGGTGTATTTTATCACCATTTATTTATTATAGTCATTTATTATTTATTATAGTTATTTATTACATCAACTTATTTATTCTATTTTATTTTTTACACCCTTTTGTCTTCACTATTATTTATGTTTATTATTTTTTTTTAATCAAACATTCTATCGAAGATAGTTTTCAATGGGGTGCACACCGAATGTCACACCGTGTGTATTTCCCTTATGCAAACAATCTTGAACAAGGCATTTTTTTAATAAGCTTCATTTCAATATGCAAATGCATTTTCAGTTTGAAACAAAATCAGCAAATACAGCTAGTCAAAACAGATGCTTGACACTGGCATGCACTTTGCATAATATTCACAAAAAATATATAGAATGCAAGTAAGACTGACCTGGTCAAAACAGCCCAAAAAGAGCTGTGGTGTTTGTGACCACTAGAGAGCACTCTCATTCTCTGTGAGGGTGGGCTTCACAAATAGCCTAAATGAGAAGGAAATAAAGAGAAAATAATGTCCAGTGTTTGTTTGTTTGTTTTTAAGCATATTTATAAAACTGACTTTGACAGCATGTCATTTGAACAGCCTATAAATGTAAATCAACTCTACGAACTAAATATATATGAAGAGGATGCTAAACAAAAATGTAGTTACTGTTATATAGTTATACAGGCATGTTTAACATATCTGGTGAATTGGAATCTGGTAAATCTGGAAATGTGATTATGGCTTATATTTACTGCCCAGAGGAGAATGATATTGTTTGTAGATTGTGTTTCATTGAACTCTTAAAAGAAAAGAAAACTAGGAACAAATGTGACAATATCTGACGTGCAGTATAAATATGGATAGTAACTCTGATCATATGATCCTGGAAGACTCTGATGAGAAATGTTAGAGTTCATATTGAGATCTTGCAGACTTTGGTATCTTGGAAATCTGAGACATTTTTGAAACTCTAGAGGAGACACGTACTGAAGATTACTCAAGTCTTTTTTCTCAGGAAAAACATCTGAGAGACTTAAGCTCAGTCCTTTTGTTCTCTATTTAATCTCACTGCTTTCTAGGAGAAACAGATAAAAGAGAGTATTTAGATTTTAAAGAGAGATCATTCGTGCTAAATAATTACATTTTTGTATCTTAAAAAGGAAAACTTTAACTCTAATTGTAACTTGAAGCCTTATAAAGCACAGAGGTCAGATCATGTTCAATCTATGGAAATGCTGCTCACAATATCCATGTCTTGAGGTTATTCCAGTCAGATAAACACACGATACACGAGCAGTGAGTGTTTGACAACCCTGAGCAACTTAACATCTGCCTCTGAGCCTCTCTCAACCCATGATGCTCTTTTAATTAATGAGGAGGCTTTAGCGCCAAAGGCTGCCTTATAACAACCATTACCACAGCAGTAAATTAAAACAAATGTGAGTAAGCGAAGGTTGCCATCCGACTGTCCGTTGAGTGGAAATGACGGCCTCAACAAGGTCATCTTTAATTAATTCCCGCCATTTCTCACCAGGGCATAATGACGTAATCAACCGCACACAGACTCGGCCGTTACATTTTCACTGAGCTCTGTGCACGAAATATAAATTCAGTTTTTAAACTTTAAAAAATGTAAATACTAACTTATTCATCTTTTACTTCCTAATATTTTCCTAATATAAGACTGTACTTTGATATAGCCCTACCATATATATATTTTAACACATGCACACTATACATATAGTGGCCAAAAGTAATGTCTGGCCTATTGGAAAAGTGACATCTTCATCCTTTATTCAAATATTATTAAAAATTTGTTAAAGATTTTGTATATTGCACAATTGTGCTTTGGAGTCAATAGTTTTATTTGCGATAATAACACAATGAAACTTGTGCGAACAAGCAAAATCAAGAGAGAACCAATGGAATATTAATAACTGATTGTGTTGTAGTCAATCTATGCTTTTTCGCGTAGTAAAATAAAACCTGTAGCTGTAGTTTGCCTTTTTTTTTTTTTTTTTTGCCAAATAATTTTGTCAGATAAAATACCTTAACCAAGTTTAGTGTTTTTTTCTTCCCTCATATTTGAAATATATTTATTAAAAAAAAAAAAAAAAAAAAAATCTAAAATATTTTCCTCATATTTTGTTTTAATTAAACTTGTGGTGTCACTAAAAACAAATATATATATAGGGTCACACACACATATATATGTATACATCTCAATTCCTCCAAAAAATTGACTCTTATGACTGGTTTTGTGGTCCAGGGTCACACACACACACACACACACACACGCGCACACACACACACACACACACACACACACACACACAAAACCAGTCATAAGGGTCAATTTTATGAAATTGAGATGTATACATCATCTGAAAGCTGAATAAATAATATTTCCATTGATGCATGGATGTTTGTTAGGATAGGACAATATTTGGTTGAGATACAACTATTTGAATATCTGGAATCTGAATGCACAAAATAAATAAATAAATAAATAATGAGAAAATTGCATTTAAAGTTGTCCAAATGAAATCCTTATCAATGCATATCCACTCAAAAAAATAATTTTTTTATATATTTATGGTAGGAAGCTTACATGGAACATGATCTTTACTTAATATCCTAATGATTTTTGGCATAAAAGAAAAATCAATAATTTTGACCCATACAATGTATTGTTGGCTATTGCTACAAATATACCCGTGCGACTTATGACTGGTTCTGTGGTCCAGGGTCACATATAAATATTCAAATTATTCAGCTCCATACAATTGATTTCTTTTTCACATGTGCTAAGTTTCACATTCATGCTTTTTTACTGTGCTGTAGTGACTGGGACTAAACAAGTTCTCCTCATCACAGCTGCTCCACAGACACAGAAACATTAAACTAGCGGTTCAGAGGCCGATCCATGTGTGCGGATCTGTGTGGATCAGGGAGGAGTCGCTCATGTCGTCATGATGTGCAGCGCTGGGAACTATAAGCACATTCAGGTTACTCTGGGAACTCTGGGGTTTACCACACTTAAACATGGACCTCTTTCAGACACACGTAATAATCAGTGTACTGTGGGAAGATAAATATAGTTAAATGAGTCAGATGTAATGAGGTGCTTGATGACATTTGATGAGTTTGGCCACTATCTCTGTGCATAAAGACAGAGTTCATCTCATTACTTTTTATGTTCCTCTTCTGCTTTAATAACAGCAACGTGAACACAACCTGATGATCATGTTCTCCAGCATGATTTCTATGAACAACATCTTGAGCTTCAATGGAAGAAGTACAATAAAATGATTTTAAAAATGGGGTAATAACGAGCAAGAAGAAAATCCAGCGATCAAATGCTGTGGGAACTCTCATATTTAATTTAAAACTAATCAGTCCTGTTTACTCACACGCTGCATGCTGAAAGCAACACCAGTGTCTTGTTGTGCATGTACACACACACACACACACTCTTTTTTTGAACAAAGTTCTCGTTTGAAGTTCACATTCTGATCAGCCTGATAAAAATGAAACATTCTCCAAAGAGACTGAAGGGGAAAACAGCTCCTTCTCCTCAGGGCAAGCTCTCTTTATCCTCATCAATCTTCTACGGTCGGCTTTGATCCTATTTTAAAATGATTAGTCATTGGTTGTTTTCAGATAGCTTAGTTTAATGCTGTGTCTGTATTAAAGCTAAAAACTGGCATCACTTCTGTTTCATCAAATGCAAATACAAGTCAAACTGTTATATGATATATTTGCTCTTCTACAAAATAAGCTGCATAATAAAGACTCAAACATATGAAAAAAAAAGAATCATTAATATAAACATTCAGCATAAATACATACATTTGGATGTAAACACTAAACACAAGTCAATCACGTACCGCATGAATATGTTGTTTGGCCTGAAAGATTTCTTGTCAAAATCGCTTTATCTGTAACTTCAGGCCTAAAGGCTTTTTGTATTGACAGAATCAGTTTCATGTTTCCAGTCTGCAAAACTGTAGAACGAATGCACACAAATCCATTTCTTATTATAACGTATATCTTTTTAATGTAAAACAATGCATGTATCACTTAAATGAATGTTCCCGGTTCAAGCGGAAATTTGAACTCTTGTTTCAGCTCTTTAACAAATGACCTACTTTTCTAGGTGAATGAAATTCTGGTTATGCATCACAAAGGTGATTCCTGCGGGGGATTTTTTCTTTATGTAACAGATCCTTTGTGGTATCTTTGCACATTTAGTACAAAACAAAACACTTATGCTTAAAAAACATGAGCGATATCTGTCACTGTGCACATGCTCAGAATGATCTGGATGTATGTGAGCGCAAACAGAAGCAGTTCATATATGAAGGAACTTTACTGTAAACCAGACTGACAGTGAAACGCTTCATGAGTAATCGGGGCAGTAGATCAGTAAACTACTGTTGCTCAATGTATGTTATATGGCGGTTGAGTTTTCCCTGCTAGATTTCAGATAATCTCATTTGAACGGTGGGAAATTGTGGGATCACACGCGTGTGTGTAAAATAAAAATTTTCATTCAAACCTGTAAATAAACAGAACATTTTGAATAACTGCTCATGTTATCGTGTTATCATGATTATTTGCCTTAACGGTCACATTTTCTTGCTTCCACTGAAGCTCACTCTTTGGAAAATAATCTCAAATCATGATCATCAAAACATGATCATCAAATTTTGTTCATGTCATTAAAACAAAAGAGAAATACACCAAATACTGAGGAATTCTCATTTGCATGTTAAAGTTGGTCGTTCTCACATTTTACTTCTGCAATCTGATGTATTTCAGGTGAAACAAGCTGTTCAAAAAGAATAAACGTATTGGGGGTGGGCTGCTTTATTTATCATGAAGAGATTAAATTACATATCGAAGGAAGGTGGTTGGAGATGATGGGCTGCAAAACAGCAAAAAGGACTATGCTGTAAAAAAATAATTTTCATGATTTATCACATTTTTTCTTTTGTCAAATCAACTTCAATAATTAATGTGGTTCAGATAGCATAATATTTTGAGTTTCTGTTGATTAAAACAATCGTCTTCATTGTAGTAACTCAAATTTCTAATTTAAATGAACTCAACATTTTAAGGCAACCAGGTAACTTACTCTAAGTTAAACCAACAATAATTTTTTACAGTGCAGGAATATGTAAAAGTACCCAGCTAATGAAAATATGTTCAAAGAACATATTAAATTACGACAACAAATTTCTGAAAGTTTTTTTTTTTTTTAATTCTTTAATTCTTGGTTATGTGAACGTAAAGGGAAATGTAACATTCCCACGTTTGCAAAATGATACAATGGAATGTCACTGTATCATTTTGCAAACATGGGAATGTTACATTTGAATGTTCTCTGAATGTTCTGAAACAAGAAACATTTAAAAAATGTTATAGGAACGCCCAACTAAAACATTTCAGGAAAAAAAAAAGGTTTTTGTGCTAATGTTTTGATGTTCTCTGTTAGCTGGGTAAATAGCATCAATTTTTAATTCATATTGACTTTTGATTTTTTCAAATCAACTTTTCATTCATATTGTTATGCTGAAACTATAATTTGTAAATTGCATTAAATCAGATAAATGCAAAATAGAAGCATTTTCACTCTAAGACTTGGACTGTACATGTAATCGAGAAAGCGCAAGAGAATTGTTGAAAGCACATTTCTCAAACTCTCTCGTCTCGCTGGGATGGAAACAATTAGCAGAGAACAAAGCAAAAAAAATTTAAAGTCAAGAGGAAATGTTGAAAACATGAGTTTGGTAAATGACCTCATAAACACCAGCCTCACCAGCCCCAAAACACACACACACACACACACACACACACACACACACGATTCCTGAACAGCTTCGTCTGCGTCTGCCATCAATATCTCTCTGCGTCCCCCCGTACGACTGTTTCATCTGGAATTCATATGGGCTTCATTTCACCCCCCTCCTGCAATCCTTCCCCAAACTATTTCCTTTTTCAATTTCCAGAGGAAGTTGTTAAATGGTTCCTGAACCAAACAAGCTTTTTTTCCCCCCTCTCCTCGCTCTCACCCCCATCCCCGCGCTGCCCGACACCAACATTTACAGCCATTACCAACAACAACGTTCAGAATATTACATCGCATTTATAAGCCACTGCGTTTACGCTAATGAGGCTAAAGCCGTCAGGGGTTTTTCAAATAAAACGAGGGGCTAGATCTTTAAAACGTAGTTATAGGTGAGAAAAAATCATAAATGAGATCTCTTTAATGTCTCAAATGTTTCTCTGAGACATCAATGACATTAAATGGAGAGAAAATGGAAAAGTCTGAGAACATTTTCTTCTGAGAAAAAGAATCCCAATAATGTCATGTCTACTTTGGAGCTTCAGAAAGATCTCAACAACGTTTTAAAATCTGCTTTAGAATTTTAAGAGAAACATCTGAGACAAAGTTGGCGCTTGAATGAAACCTAAATGAAAAGCTATTAAATATATATATTTTTTTTTTTCTGTAGAAAGACAAACATAAATAGTGATGAAAGCCAAAATATTAAATGTCACAGATGTATATTTACTGGATAATCCACTATTTTGTAGAGGGGGGTCAAAATGACCATTTTCACCTGAGATTTGGAGCCAAATTAGAGGGGTGTAAAAATGACTTTAGAAAGATGGCAGCATCATTATTTTATTTCTACACAGAGATTGGTAGGTCTATTAGTAAAATCTGTTGACTTTAGCAATCTTTGTTTCATTATATGCCAACGGTGACAGTACAAAAATGGCAAAAAGCACTTATTTGCATGCCTGTAACTTTTTTTAATAAGAAGTATTAAAGATATCTTAATATCCTTTTAGATTCTGTTTCTTAACAAACTTTCCTCTTGGTATCTTCATCTTAAAGGCCCTCGATGGTTCAATCCCAGAGATATGGAGATCTTAATGCGGATCCATGAGTAAATTGGTCAATTGTACACATTTTCAGAGGTCAAAAACCAAATGTGGGTCACTTTGCATAAAACTGATACTTCTTTTATTTTAAAGAGGAATATCTGAAGAACAAATAATGCTAAAACTAGAAATGCATCTCGTGTTTTTCTATCAACACAACTGCATAGAACATATCTGTCTGAGTGCCATAAATATTCCTTTTCCAAAGTTTGCATGCCTGTAACTCTAAAAGTATTCAAGATATCTTAATATCCTTCTAGATTCTCATTCTTAATAAACTTTTCTTTCGAAATCTTCATTGTCAAGGCCCTATATAGTTCAGTCCCATAGATATAGGGATCAGCTTCATGTTCAAAATGTTGAATTTTACCTATTTTTAGTGATCGAAAAACAATTGTGGTTCACTTTGCACACAGCTGATACTTATTGCATTTAAAGATGAATGTCTGAAGAATAAATAATGTTTAATCTAGAAATGCATCTTGTTGTCTCAGGTGAAAATTGTCATTTTGACCCGCCTCTACAAAATAGTGGATTACTCTATAAATATACATCTGTGACATTTAATATTTTGGCTTTCATCACTATTTATGCTTGTCTTATATTGTTTTCACCAAACCAAGAATAAACAGACCGAAGCGACAGAACCCAGACACCATTGAGATTACATGGAGATTTGTGTGGCTGATGTTTCTCCTAAAACCCCAGTAATCTTGTGTAGAGTTTCAGAGGAGATCTCAACAATGTCTCAAACTGTGCTCAGATTTGTCAAGATACCAAAGCAATATGAGCTCAAACATTTCTTATCAAGTTATCTGAGCTCCTCTCCATATTTGTCGTACTGTATGACAGCTATTGACTCGGAAACATCTGAGACAAAGTTAATACTGAACTGATACAAAACTCAAATTTTTTTGAGCTATTGAAGAGCAACCAAATAAGATTACATACATGGAGGCTTTTTGCTGCTGGATTTTCTCCTAAAACTCCAGTAATCTCCAAAAGAGTTTCAGGAAAGCTTCCAACAATGTCTCAAACAGTGCTCAGATTTGCCAAGATACCAAAGTCTGCAATCAAAAGTCATGTACTGTAAAATCAAGTGTAACTTATTCAAACTGAATAATGACACTATCATCTTGCTAGTTTGCATTTGTTACTTTCCTGTTTATTAATCTGAAGCTCCTTTGAAACAAGCACTATAAAAATAAAGGTGACTTTTTTTATATCTCCAACAGAATTTTAAGAGAAACATCTGCTAATGAAAAAGGACTTGTCTTCCTAGTGCATTTACAAACAACTCCAGAATTGTTAAATTCCTCCATCTATTATGTTGTGAGTTTTAAATGAATATTCTCTCTGTGTTGAGCTTTTGTCTCTTCTCGAGGGCATGTTGCTTTGAAGGACACGGCGTGCTTTTTTCCAAGGCAGACGTTCCCCATCCCGTGCCTTCCTCTCCAGTCCATGCCCGCCAACCCTGCTGGGAGACGGGGTAAACCCAAGCACGCCCCACCTCCCATCAGCCCAGCTGTGGTGCGAGGGTAACGCTGGAGGTGTTGAGCAGCAGGTCCTCACAGTAAGCTGTGGTGACAGGTGTCAGTGGCGCACACACCCGCCGCTCTGACGACTGTCCCTCTCGCTTACGATCGGACGCACGGCACTTTTCACGAGTCATGGAAACAACACGCATTTGTTTGAACGTGTACACACACAGACACTAATGTACCTCAAGGCTCTAGACTTCTGTTCTGGCATCCCACACACGCCTGCTGCCAACTCTGGTTATGTGATGGAGAGAAAGACAGAAAAAGAGAGAAAACAGCCAAAGTTACCACAGTCAATTAGAATGAGTGATTAAAACTACTTTTTTGATGAAATTATGAGGGATGTTTGGCAGCTATAATATTATAATACTGCATTAAATTATGAACTTGTAGCTTGACAATTTTAAACCTATTTTCACAAGATGTAATATAAGTCTCTGGTGTCTCCAGAATGTGTCTGTGAAGTTTCAGCTCAAAATACCCCACAGATAATTTATTATAGCTTGTCAAATTTGCCCCTATTTGGGTGTGAGCAAAAACACACCGTTTTTATGTGTGTCCCTTTAAATGCAAATGAGCTGCTGCTCCCAGCCCCCTTTCCAGAAGAGGGCGGAGCTTTAACAGCTCAACAACAACAAAGCTGGAGAATCTCACACAGCCAAAATGAGGATTGTCAGTAACGGTGTTCAGCCTTACATTGTTTAGCCTCACCCCCTTTGTTGTGTATTCTCGGGGGCGGGGTTTATGTAAATTGTAGGGTTTGTGATGTCACCAACCCAGGAAGAAGCTCATTGTAGTCCCTACCAGCCGTTTGTTGTAGTCCTTAAACAGTGAATTCTTTGAATTCCCTTTGTATTGAACTTTGAGCGTCGTAACTTTGCAGATGTTGTTTATGCTCAAACAGCAACATTACACACTAACTAAAGTTAAAAAAGTCAAATCATAATCAACCACCCGTTTAAAGTAACTTCTTCAACATGATGCTTCCTGTGTAGGCAGCACACAGCAAGGCTGTTTCATTCTGTGAACCTGACCTCAGCTCTATTCAGCCATTTTGCTCGTGTGTGTATCACAGGCCTGGGTGTGAAGAGGGTGTGTGAGTCTGTAAAGGGTCACAGTGGGAGTCTAGGTTTGGCTCCGTCCATGCGGAGCAGCCATTAGATCATGATAATTAGCTATTGCATCTCGGTAGGAGATCAAATGCTTCTCAGGACCCTCACACACACACACACACAACTAATGAACACAACCACCCAATTCTCCTCCTTAGCCCATTCACACCCTCCAACAGTCGCTGTAAACGCTCTGTCCTCAGTCCACCTTTTCACACGGCTGTCCGCAGTTATTGGAGCACCAGCAGCGCGAGGACACAAAAGCACAGTGTTTATTTAACATTCCTTTTTATCTGGACTGAAAAACGCCTGTTTCTCTGTTAGAATTTATTTCTCCTTCCGTTCTCCTCAGGTTGCAATGCCTTTTGAAAAAAGGGACAAATTAAATTAAACATTATTTAAAAATGAGCATATGCATTTACTCATTTAATAATCACTTTTGTAAAAAAATCAATTAAAATGTGACTACTTATAAATCTTTCACAGTAAAGACTTTTATAAAGTTACAAAAGATTTCTATTTCAAATAAATGCTGTTCTTTTGAACTTTCTATTTATCAAAGAATCCTGAAAAAAATAATCACGGTTTCTAGACAACAGCACAAATGTTTTCAACATTGAAAATAGTTAATGTTTCTTGAGCAGCAAATCAGCATATTAGAATGATTTCTGAAGGATCATGTGACACTTAAGACTGGAGTAATGATGCTGAAAATTCAGCTTTGATCACAGGAATAAATTGCACTTTACTATATATTCACAAAGAAAACAGCTGATTTACATTGTAAAATTATTTCACAATTTTTACTGTATTTTTGATCAAATAAATGCAGCCTTGGTGAGCTTCTTTCAAAAACATTAAAAAATCTTGCTGAAACCAAACCTTTGAATGGTAGAGTATTTGGAAAATGTGTACAATGGAAAAATGTTTCATTAAGTCATTTAAAAATATGCACGCACATATATACATATGGTATTGCCATAGGTACCTCATTTGCAATAATATAAGATCAAGAACGATTTTATTTCTAATTACAGAAGTAACTGCTACAACATTTTGAATGAATGTGTTTTGTGCACAGCCTGTTTCATATTACTTTAGCTTGCTGCACATAATCTTGCATCTTGAGAAGCAGATTTGCTGCTCTCTTGTGCAACGTGAGAAAATCAGACGCGATGCATAAGGTTTATTTGTTTTAATGTATTCATGTTCTGCGTGATGATGAGGCTGCTGTAGCACTATGTTTTAATTAAGACACTTTGTACTCTTTGTGTCCCACTAATTAGTGTCAGATTTGAGCAAATATTGCAGCAGGAGACAAAGTGCCAAGTGCTATGATTTTTAATATTCGTGAGAATAACTGCAATGACATTTTTGACAAGTTATTTTACCACCAAACGAGTTCATGCCATGAAAACAGCGAGTCAATGACGTTTGACGTTTTAATGTGCTTCCCCCAAGACCTGACCAAACTTAATCCCAACAATGTCATTTGCATTTATGCAGATTAATCTTCTAATCTGCATGTCTTGCTAATGAACAAGACAAAAATTGTGTGTGTGTGTTAGAGAGAGAGAGAGAGAAAGCTTGGTTAATTAGCAAATCTTTGCTGTGGATTCCTAAAGGTCAAAGTGCCAGAGGCTCACATACGCTCCCTTTATAACATGACATGCTAGAAGTGACAAGTGCACTGACAGCTTGTTCTTTATTTTCTTTCATTCTTTCTTACAAGATTCCAAATCTGGTATTCAGAGCATGTTGCATGCAATACATTTGCCTGATCGAAAAAATAAATTCCGAATTAATATGCATGCAGTTACTAATTTTAATTTGTTAAAATCAAAATTTGTTTAATTGCAAAAAAGTAAAAATATAAAATAGCCAAAACATTGTATCACCATGATACAGTCAAAAAAAAAACACATAGCATTACCATGCACAATCCTTCAAAGTATGGTACTTGCAGTATCTATGCACTTCCCCTAAATTTTAATGTAAAATATTTGTGCTGGAAAAAAATTTCCATGTTGTTTGTCAGCTGCTTATATGCAATATTGCATGCATTTTTTGAATAACTTAATATTTGGATTTGATATTTAAACAGACTTAAAAAAAAAAAAAAACCTTAAGTTGTGCATATTTTCATTTTCAAAAGTGTGCTGGAGGAGCGTTTAGAGCAGAGGCGCACGTGAGGATGCGCTCCATAATGAACTCCAGATGAAACTGACATTTCCACAGTAATTCCCTGATTATCCCTGGCTCCGGACACACACAGCACTCATTTTCCCTGTCCTCGAACAACCTTCTTGAAAAGAGTCGACACGCAAAATCTAGAGTTTGTATCACCTTCAAAGGAAGAAATGTTAAAGGGGTAGTTCACCTAAAAATTACAATTCTGTCATGCATTTACTCACCCTCACGACTGTTTGTATGACTTTCATCCTTCCTTCTTCCTCTCTTCTGTGGAAAGATATTTTGAAGTAATTACTTTCATTTTATGGATAAATTCAAAATCTGACATAAATATTAAGTTATACTGGTTTAGAACAACATGAGGGTAAATTATGTAAATGATGACAATAATCATTTTTAGGTGAATTATTCACACAACCATCCAAAAAGATGAAATATCATGGTATCATGTTAAAAAAAAAAAAAAAAAAAAAAAAAAGTGTACCATTTTTAAGTCCAAATAATAGTTTGTTGTACTTTTTAAACCCTTAAATAAAATAAAATAAAATAAAATAAAATAAAATAAAATAAAATAAAATAAAATAAAATAAAATAAAATAAAATAAAATAAATCATGACTTTAGTTATTTGAAACTAAGCATGAGGTTCTGGTCTGTGAAACTGATCAAAAAGCTTGTAGCATCTTTCTCGCGCTGTCACGGTCAAAGGAATGTTGCTTTTCTGATGTGATTGACAGCTCTGACAAATGCATGGTGCTAGTGGCGGCCGCTGGAACATCAGACGAGAGAGAGAGAGAAAGAGAGAGAGAGAGAGGAGCCCTCAGGGCCCATCAGAGACAGTCAGTCAGTGTGTCTGGATGGAGAACTGTCAGAACTGAGCTGCTCCAATTGCTTAATAGACAGCTGACAATAAGAATAACATCTCAATAAATGAATAGAGCAGAATAATTTGCAGTGATTTTATTTAAGGGCGTTCAAAAACAGTACCACAGTAACCATGTTAATCAGAACACACATACAGTCATGAGGGTTTACAGACATCTTTGTGATGTCACTTCCTGTTTTAAGGTTTACTTGCCACATGACAGCCTACTACCTAGACAGTTTGAAAAAAAATATATATGCAAGTTAATAAATAATATTTCATTGTGATGGTTAAACAGTTGATTTTTAGGTGTAACCTCTGTCATCTTGCTCTGACACACAGAGATGCCAAATGTTTATTTGATGTTTTTTTTTTTTTTGTGATGAAGAAGACGAGAGATAAGTGCAGAGAGGAGGAAAATATAATTGACCCATGAGTGCAACATCACAGAAAACTCAAAGGAAGTGGGAATTCAGAGCCGTATCATGGGCTAAACATCTCACTGCTTTTAACACATTTCCTGAACATACATGACGCTTGCAAATATACAGACATTGCATATATAAGATATTTTTATATATCTTATATATCTTTATTGCAATATATCTATATATATATATATATATATATATATATATATATATATATATATGAGTACATAAGATATATAATATATCTTATATATCTTATATTTGCAAATGTCTGAACATACAGACATTTGCTAATATAAGAATTCATGTTGACACAGAAGAAGTATTTCAGAAAGAATGATGTTATGTTTTATACAAACAACACAACTAGGATAGATTGATAGACAGATGGACAGATGGACAGACAGATAGATAGAACGATACATAGACAATAGATAGACGATAGAATGATGGATGGATGGATGGATGGATGATAAATGATAGATAGATAGATAGATAGATAGCATGGATGGATGGATGGATCATACATACATAGATAAATAATAGAACAATAGAACGATAGAACAATAGATACAATAATTGAACGATGGATGGATGGATGGATACATACATACATAGATAATAGATAGAACGATAGAATGATATAACAATAGATGATAGAACGGATGATGGTGGATGGATGGATGGATGGATGGATCGCATGATAGATAGATAGAGATGGATGAACGATAGATAGAACGATACATAGAACAATAGATAGAGATAGAATGATGGATGATGGAAATAATGATAATTATAGATAAATAGATAGAACATAGAACAATATATAGAATGATAGAACATAGATAGATAGATAATAGATAGAATGATAGAACAATAGATAGAATGATAGAACGGATGGATGATGATGGATGGATGATAAATAGATAGAACGATAGAATGATAGAATGATAGAACGATAGATAGAACGATAGAGATAGAGATGAGAATGATAGAACGAGGATGGATGGATGATGATATGGATGGATGACAGATAGATAGAACGATAGATATAGATAGAATGAGATGAATGGATGGATGGATGGATGATAATCTAGATAGAACAAT